>JAGWCC010001034.1:0-72496 GCA_022651775.1 Drusus annulatus | reverse complement strand
GTTATTCTTTAATTTTATTACAATTATTTTGCCCTTTCTTCTAGTTTCTCCATATATATCGATTCCAACCTAGAGCAGGAATTCCCAACTCGGGGTGCGAAACTCTAGAATTACTACTCTCAAATATAATTTAGTTCACAATATTTACTAGGCAAAGAGGAAGAAAGTTATTTTGATTGGATTAGTATCACCTTAATGAAAGACGACCACTAAAAATTACAAACACTATTGCCTCCAGTGATAAAATAAATGTGTGGTGTTTGCATTAAACGTATAATATATTTATGCATTTACTGTTTGATAAAACAGTGTGCCTGTGACATTAAATTATGGAATATATTTATTCCGCGGTGCAAGCCGGGCGTGATCGGCGTCAAGTGTGACCGCTGCGAAGTGGAGCACTAGGGCTTTGAGTCGGGCCAGGGCTGTACGGCCTGCAACTGCTCAGTGGCGGCCCAGTCCAAGCAGTGTGACGACTCCACGGGCCAGTGCAAGTGCATGCCGGGCGTCACGCGCTAGCACTGTGACCGCTGCGCCTCGGGTTTCTGGAATTTCTCTCAGAGCGGATGCGTCAGTGAGTAAAATACCATTTGTTATTAGGCAACTAAATTACAAATACATACAGCTTTTTAATCCCCTCTTTATGCTTAATTGTTTTTTATTTCTTTATTTTAGTCAAGTTAATCTTATTTTACTTAAACCAATCACTTTTTAAAATTTTTAAATAGAGTCTCAGTCGGTGTGCAATATGTTGAACAAATGGGGCCTCAAGGGAGAAATGTGTGAATTTTAATAAATACAAACTACAGAACATATGATAGAAAAATGTCCCTTCCGACAGTTTCCCCGAGGCACATCTGTTCTCAATCGACTAGCTGAATAATCTCAGCATCTCACTTTGACCTCCACCAACTTTCTTCCACCATACGAAGAAAAGAATCTGTGTACAATATCAATCATAAAATTTAAACAAAATAATAGTTAAATATATAATTTGTGTTTCCAGCATGTGAATGTAACACTGGCTATTCAATCGGCCTTGGCTGTAATGCCGCCACTGGTCATTGCGAGTGTCTGCCAGGAGTCATAGGCGACAAGTGCGACCATTGCCCCTATAGAAATGTGCTTAAACCAGATGAAGGTTGCTTTGAATGTGACTCCTGCACACACCATCTGTTGGACTCAACGGATAATCTGCAACAGTTGATTGATCCTGTCATGACTGATTTTGAGGTTAGTTTTCATTTTATAAAAAGGATTTGTAATTTTGTAAAAACAAAACGACAACAATATGTTTGAAACATATGACTGCATAAAACTGCAAAGTTAGTAGACAACAGATGTTATGTGTATCCAATCTGAGGATCTGTTATGCATCTATCTAAAATTATGTAAATACTCACATTCATGTATATTGAAATATAGTTTCATATGTGTTACAATGTTATGTATTCCTAATTTCCAAAATCGTTGCTACCTCAAAAAGAACACCATCTTCAATTTTTCTTTTTGTGTTCAGTCTTAGTTTGATAAATTGTTTGATTTCTTTATGTTTACAGAACAAAGCATCTGGCTACTTCACAGCGCAGCGATTAGTGTACATCACGGATCAAGTGAAGACCATCACACCAACTGTTGAAGCTTTGGATCCCAACAAGTTTGACCTGTCCGATACTTCTCTGGAAATAGATGTCCTTGAAACAGGGGGCAAAAATCTGGATAGGAAGGTACATACTTGTATTAGATTAAGATGTTTGAACCCCTGTTGCATTTTATGGATGATCAAAATTTGATTGGTCCTCATTAACTCCCCATTCTCGGCCCGTATCAGCGTTTAATCAAATTTGAATTAACTGTGAGGTATAACTAATGTGGTCACATATCCTGTCTTGAACGGTACCGTCCCGTTTTTTCAGTTTCCCGTCTGTTGTCCCCAAGGAAAGCTTCGTGACCCCACAATGTCCCTTTTCAGAAAGCAGGCAAAACATCAAATTGAAATAAATAAAATTGTCTGGAGTATTAGTTAAGCTATCACATTGTAATGCTATAACCCTTGCAGCTAGAGTGTTTGAAAGATAACAGTTGTTACTATTTAACAAATGACATTACTGAAAATCGTTAGGTGGAATCATTGCGAAAATCTCAATATTTAGTTACTAGCATTTAGCGCATTCGTTTACCAGCATTTCGAAAGAAAAAAAACTGGGAGTAGATTTCATTAGAGCTTCCGAAACACCCCCCACCCCCCCTACCCCAAATGCCCGTTTTAGCTCTGAAAAAATATGATCATGTTAAACAGCAACCTACCCTTCTATAACAAATTACATATATACATTTTGAACCTATTTTATAAATAGTTCCTGGATTCGTTTCACCTTTTGCATGTTTCTTTTGTGCTTTTGCATAACTTTGTCAAAGCTTTTTCTAGAAAGGCGATTGATACTGCCTCCTGTATCTGAACAGCCTTTCTACGCAATTATATAATATGCTTCAGCGTTTTTAGAATTTAGCTTTTTTTTTCAGGCTGCTTTTGCCGCTTCAGATGCCGAAAGGTTGAAGGCCAATGCTGGTGATTTGTTGAAACAGTGTTATGCTGTACTGAACGATGTAGATCAAAGTAGGGTGAAGTCTCAGGAAACTGTTGACCATGTCTGGAATTTGGCCTCGAACATAGAGACTGGAGAGTGGCAAGGTATTGACAATGCCATGGCCGAAGCTAATCAACTCCTTTCAGACATTAAAGGTTAGTTTAAAAAATATTAAGTGTAAATCAAATTGCTCATACCATTGACAGGGTGACACGGGGTGAAAGATATTCATATTTTTCTGTAAATAATTGGGAAGGACAATTGAATAAGGTATTTTATGCATAAACCCTGGCAAACTGTATTTTTTCATCTCTAGCTTTGTGACTGATTCAACTGCTCTCCCATGACTGCAACATAGATCAATTAACGGGGAAAATTCTTTGAGTTCTATATAATTAAATGTTTTTAGCATATTTTACTGAGTGAATGAAAATAATTTTTTGATAATTTCTTATAGATTATGATTTATCACCTCAGACGAACATCTCTGACACTCAACTAGAGAAGGCGCAAAATCTAACGGAAAAGATGCAAAAATTCATTGAACCTGTCAGTGCTCAATCCAAGGTTAGGTTTGAATAATGTAATATTCTTTAATTTATAATAACAAAAATTGTTTGTAATAGGTATACGTGGGTATATTGTATGATTAATATCAAAAATAAGCAATGTAAGTTATTTTCTGCCAAATGCATATACAGGAAAATGTTTTTTGCAGACTGTCCAGACATTCAGTGATAACATTATTTGATTTCAACATACAATCGAGCTACATCATAAGCAATAACACGCTAGATAATATTATTGCATAAATTCAAAGATTTTTTTCATAAATATGTTTAATTATTACTAAATCAAATTAAATAACAAGAGTTAATTTTTTAACAGGTATTCAAAGACTTACGGAACAAAGTTGATTTATTCAATGGCAAATTGGGCGACATTGTTAATTACACAAAAACGGTTGAAAAGAAAGCCGAAAAAGCTGAAAGCTTAAATAGTAAAAATCGGTAAGTTTGATAGCTAGCTACTCCTTAGTTTATGTCTTACATTAATAATAATATTAGTATGCTTGTGGGTGGTGAAATCAGGAATAACTAATTTAAGGTCAAAATGCACACATCATTTTTTGTTTTTTTATAATAAATAAACACCAATGAATGGGTTCTTGGGATTAGCGGCAAACTTATGGTAGTCGGGGTATACTTATCTTTTTAGTATAATATAATGGGCACATATTATTATAATCAAATTAATATGTAATAAGTGACAAAAATAGAGGAGGTTTGTGTGTTTTAATACAATGTATGTATTATTTGTTTAAGGGATGCGCAAGAGGAGCTTGAAAACACGAAACTTGAATTTGTCAACTCGGTGAAAAAGGAATCGGAGAAAGATTTGACGCTTGCCAGAGACTACTTGGTGAACGGAAGCTCCGCACTCAACGAAGCAGGCAATTCTGTGAGCTCGGCTGGCAGAGAATTGAATGAAGGATTCCGTGATAATAACCTCTTCAATGAAACCATTGAAGAGCGAAACTCCCAACTCGATGAATTAAACCAACTTGTTGATCAAGCTGCGGACCACATGGAAGATTTAATAGCTAAGGTAATATATTAAACAACAATATACAGTTGGAGTACTTTATCTTTTTATAATCCTTTATCTATGACTTCCGGGTCAAATTTATTTAGTACTGCTTTTGATACCTTGTATCCATGCACGGTTATTCAACAAGGGCACTCGGGAACGTACCATACCTAATTCAATTTATTTTATAATTTGAGTATAAGCAAATATAATTAAATTATATTTACAGTCAACCCAACTGAATAACCTGTATGAGAGCTCCAAGAATAACACCCAAACCGATCATGCAGTACGTGGAGCATCTGCTTATCCAGACATAGTCAAGGAGATCAATGCAGCCAGGGAAGCAGCCAAAGCTGCAGCATATGCCATGCAAAACTCCACAGAACTGGTATGTAAGATTAAATTATGGTTTAATTATATATATGTATATGTTTGTAACTTATTATACATGAGAAAAATAATAATAAATACCCACAAACAACATCACCTTTACTCATGTATCGACCACTCTCAGGACACTCAACACTCATGGAGTAATCCAATTGTACCCCTTACAACCGATACATCTCGCGCTTAAAGACAACTTTCATTCTTAGGTCCAAAATTATACAATGCTCTACCTGATACTTGGAAAACGAAAAGTCCAGACCTTATTCGTAAATTAGTTAGAGATAAAAAAAACTCCTCAATAATGTTTTCTATACTTAATAAATGCTTGCGCAGTATTAATCATATTGGTTAGTTTTACCAATTTCAATAAGATTTTTTTTTTGTGGGTTTATATCTGTGTGTGAAAGGAAGAATGGAATGAGTAAAAACACGCTGGTTTTCAGGAGAGCTAAAGCAAAATTTAGAAATTTTGTGTTTTTCATGTAATCGTACATTATTTTATTTTCTGACTCATCTCACTTTTCCTTGCTAGATATGCATCTAAGGAACAATTTTGCATACTTAACTCAAAGCTTGATTTATTTTACTCATTCTGTTCTTCCTTTCGTACACATATCTAGTCCCTACTGAAATTCTTACTGAAAAAAACTTTTTTTGTATGCCTAGCTTGATTTGAGAGTACTACTTACAAATTCGGTAACCTCCATAAATTTTTATTTTGATAAAAATCAAGTAATTAACTGTTATTTGCCTACTGAATGTTAGATACTATATATTTTTATTGTTAACATATTCAACTGAAATTTAAAAAAAGAGTACATTATAAATAAAAAAATATTTGCTATTGGCGGACTCATAATCAAGATGGTGGCAAGTGGAAGTTAACGGTTTCGCAAAGAACATCAAATTTCAGGTATAATTTCCCGGGATCTGGTTCTTAAAGTCATACACGTAAAAATATTATGAAAACAAGTTGCCTTTCACAGTAAAAAAAATTATAATTATTGTGATTATCCAATTTTTCTACAATGCCACAATTAAGCTATAAATATTTAATCATAAGACCACAACATCAAAACTCTGCAGTAATTAATCATTGTTTAAATTCTAGAATTTGATGAAATTTACAAATCCTATGTGTTTTTAGATCATTAAAATGTTAATTTACTTTTATGTTGCAGACAAAGGGTTTGGGTGATCGAATTGCTATTTCCAAAGACAACAGTACCAAACTGTACCAGGAAGCTCTCAATTCCCTTCATAAAGTACAATCTGAACTCAAACCTCAGCTGACGGAAGCTGAAAATGATGTTGCTAGTATCAAAGATTTGAATCAACGATCGGATGATTCAAACAATGCCATTATTCAGTAAGTTCAGCATAAATAAGTTTTTATTAATAAAAAAGTTTGGTTTATTTATTAACATAAAGTATTTGTTAATTTGTCTGAGCCAAGTTTTATCTGGTGCGTGAATAATATATACATAATAATGAGTATTGAGTATTAGGTTCCAAAAGAAAAAACTCAAACCGGCATAATCTTTTATAAGGCCAAATGTGTATCAAACAGGTTTCTTTTTCAGATCTATATCAAGCATAATACGTACGACGTTGGATCCGTTCATCGATAACGCCACTCAGGACTCACAGCTTGTGAACCAAACCGCCAAGGAGATCAAAGAGACTATGAACAAGGTCAACCAGTATCTGCCCAACAGTTTGAAGCAGATTTCACAACTACCCAAAGATGTGGATGAAACATTGAAGTCTACAGAACTCATTAAAAATCAATGTATGTTGATAATTATTATTGAAGAAGCAATAGATCGGGCTCTCTTTCATAATGAATTCTAGGTATTGATGAAAACAAAATATGTATTTTATTTGTTTTAGTGGCCAACGTGAATCAAAGTCAACCTAATATTACCAACTTGGTGAAGAGTGTAACTGAGAAACAGCAAAGGATGGAGGCCGACAAGAAGGCTGCAGAAAACAACATAGAGAAGCTTCGCAAGGCGGTCGCTCTGGCTAAAGAGCTGGCCAACAGCATCAAGGTTGGAGTAGAGTTTGAGCCGCCCACCCTGCTTGAACTCAAACCCCCAGACAACGTCGATGAACTTGGCACATCGACTCACGCTTCAGCCTACTTCAGAACTCCCAAAGATAATGGATTCTTGATGTATTTGGGTAACCAAGAAGGAACCAAACTCAGGAGAACAAAAACTGTAAGTTGTGTTTTTATTTTCCTTGCTTATTAAGTACAATATTAAAAGTAGATATATTTATTTTACTTAAACCTCTAGTAAAAATCTAAAATGGGTATGAGATACCCAACTTCATTACGCCGGGTTAATTTTCATGTCATCATGGAGCACTGTGCGTTTTTACATCTTGTCTATCAACATTTTAAATATATTTTTTATTTTTTACAGGATGATTTCATGGCTCTTGAAATAGTCCATGGAAAACCAACGCTTCATTGGGATATTGGAGGATCACCCGAGAAACTCACCAGCGATAAGCGTGTGGATGATAATGTTTGGTATCAAGTGATAGTTGATAGGTTTGTTTATTTTAAAATTCATATTTGCCTATTATTTTCTATTTATAATTTCATATTTTTTTAGTCCCTGGATGATATTTATTCCATTATAATATGTAATATTCAAACATATATTATTATGCCTGTGTAGCTTGCTTATTTGATGACTACTTTTAGGGTTGGAAAAAATGTGAAAATGACAATTCGAGAAGAGTTACCTGATGGTAAAGAACAATTACATGTCACTGAAAAGGTTCTTCCTGGAATTAACACAATATTCAACTTACACAAGGATCAATCCAAACTGTTTGTCGGAGGATATCCGCTAGACTACAAAATCCAAGACGATGTGAGATATTCCTCATTCGAAGGACAAATCGAAGAACTTGTTATTGGCGACACCCCTGTTGGCTTGTGGAACTTTGTGGATGCTCAAGGGAACAGTACAGGGGCTAGAGAAAGGTTTTTATGGTGTTTTATTGTGTTATAATCTGTATTACAAAATCAACACACATAATTATAATAAGGATTTTTTGCTGGTAATACATATTTATACAATGTGTGTTGTTCTAGGGACAAGCTTGTAAACCAGCAGCCCAACACAGGATACAGATTTGACGGAGAAGGTTATGCTATAATAGACTCCTCGTCATATATTAAGCCAGAGACATCGGACATTAACCTCAAGTTCAAGACCTTTGCTAAAGAGGGTCTTCTTTTTTTGGCTGGAAACGAAGATACATTCTTGTCAATCGAAATGAGAGATGGAAAAGTATATCTACAGGTAATACACACTTTTTTATTGCAACAATTACATATATACTTACAAATTAGTGTTAGAAACTACTGTTTGAGTGTGGGACTAATAATAGATTTATTTTTATTTTTCAGTATCGTCTTGGAGGAACTGTTCTTACAATGGGCTCATTAAAATCATACAATGATGGCCACTGGCACATAATTAGCGCCTCACGCTTCAAAAAGAAGGGAGAACTGAAGATCGATGATGTTGTCATTGGTACAGACGAAGCTGACGGAGAACGAGTGCTTCTAGAAGTTACAAACCGCATATACTTCGGTGGCTACCCTAACAAACATAATTACATAGAGGTCATCAACACTGGCTTTGATGGTTGTATCGACGATGTGTTTGTGTCAGGAACTCCGTTGGATCTAAGTCAGAATAAGGAAGCTTTTGGTGTGAATCCTGGATGTCCAGTTAAGGTGAGATCATTTAGTGCTTTCTTTGTACATACAAGTACGTACATATTTACATAGTACATGTTGACTTATTTTGCTTTTTAAAAATAATTTCTGTTTTAGAAGATTTATTTAGAGTTTTTTTTTTTCAGTTTGCAAGACTTGTATCATTTGAAGAACAGGGTCAAGGCTACATAAGAAAGCCCAATGTGTCATCCAATAATCAATTCCAATTGAGTCTCAAATTCAAGACAGCAGCAAAGAACGGCCTTATATTCTATGCAACCAACAGAGATCAGTCTGCGGGAATATCGCTGTCACTAGTGGACGGGGCCTTGGTGGCCATCAGTCAACAGGAGCGCCTGACCACCGGTTCCAATCCCTACAACGATGATGTATGGCACGCCGTAACAACAACACATGATGAAAACGTACTCAGTATAGTTGTGGATGACTATGATGATTATATGTAAGTACTTTCATTGCTTCTGTTGCTATAATTTGACCAAATATACAAAATGACCTTCAGGGGCTATTTTTTATCTTTTGATTGATGAATTTCAATTTTTTTTTCTGCACATCTTATCTTTAGGGTTTTTTTAAAGGTATAACACACCATACTACAAGTTAAACTGGTAGTGCCAGACCTATTGTAGTTTTGGCCTGTACACTACCCAGACCTATGAGTTCGCTCTCAGATATAGTTTGCTATTTACCCCTGACCCAGAAGTTATAAATATCCTTATATATGTTTAAAATGTTCCAATCTGAAGATGTTAATATTGGTCCAAAACTGTTTCGGCTGAAAATTAATAAGTGAAAAATATCTATGTAGGGACTTCAATCATAATATTTACATTTTGAAAAAGTGGAAAAATAAAACATAAATATGTATGTACATATATATATATCACAAGAGTTGTTAAATATGTCAATTTTTATTTGAGAATCCTTTTTCATTGCAGGTCCGACGGTCCACCACCTGGACTTCACTTCATGTATGGAGAGTTCTTCATCGGGGGTGTCCCACCTAACTACAAAATCAATCTTCTGGGATCCGCTACGAGGTCCTTCAGTGGTTGCCTGGGTGACGCCACCATCAATGGAGCCATCATCAACTTCGCCAACGCAACCAACAAGCACGGCGAGACTTTGGGCCGATGCTCCAAAGAGCCTAAGAAGGCAGTTGCTGTTCTAGTGACTCCCCCCCGAGGTATGCAAGCTGTCATTTTGTGCTGTTGTTAGGCTCACAAATCAAGTTATGAAATAAATATTCTAAAACTTGATATATGAAGCGATTATCAATCATTTTCTGTTTTTGTGCTTTCAAAAACTACAATAATTTTTTTTTAACTCATTAAATCCAGGAACTCGTAGAAACAAAGATTTATTTTATTTTTACTAATTTTGTGTTTGTTTATTTTTAAAGTTGCCCCAATAATACCTAAAAAAGAAATAGTGGAAGCAGAAATCGATGATATTACAAAACCACCACCGGTGAGAAAAAATACAACCAGGTTGCCACCCACCAGACCAACATCAGGTTTGTACAAATCATACTTATTTAACCTTTTATATACTGGAAGGTATGACTTTTACCGGCAGGCCGTATATTGTTTTGCGCTATTTTTGAATGGTCGGCCGTGGAAACACGGTTACACAGAGTGTGTAAACACGCTTATAACACAGAACCAGAAACGATCATTAGGTGCTATTAAAAACCACATTTCACATTAATGATTCATAATCCCTAGAAGTGTCATCTATACCGATTTGATCGGAAACTGGCGTCGCCATAACATTGCATAAGGCTTTTCAACTCCCAGGCCCCAGATAGGCCAATGAAAGTGATTATAGTTTCAAGAAAGATTTTTTTTATATTTGAAAATGTAAAATCCTTTTCACAAGGAAAACTTAAGCTTACTTCAGGCAGACGAATACGCCCACAATTCACTTTGATCGGTTTATCTCTTCAGTAGTTCTGCTAGTCTGGGTGTCGTAATGTTGGTTTATTATGATGGACGATACAAATTTTGCTTTATGGCTGTCTTAAGAACACTCATAATTATAATTATGTTTGAATAATTAATAAAAAATCAAAGAGGCTTATATATTTTCTATTCAATTTAACCCTTTGACTACCGTATACTGTTGCCCAGTGTTTGTTTTAAAATGAATGCATTATATTCTTACGATTATTATGATGCATAATTTTTTTTCAATATTCTGATAAATAATATAAAAACTGCTTCAAAACGATATAATAATCACCACTACAATTGTGTGTTTAAACTAGTGATGGTAAGTCGTCTATGCTCGTTATCTACAGTCACGGAGTTAAATATCTTTGATATTGAAAAAAAAATGATTAAATATGTAATTCATTTGGCTTTATATTAGTTCCAGTCATTCAGGAGACTAAAGGAGACTTCAAACCAAAAGATGTCTCTACACTTAAGCCTGTAAAGAAACCAGATTGGGGTACCGACAGGGCGAGACTACCGGCACCCACAGTCAATGAAAATTGCGCCCACGGCAGTGGGGCCGCCAAGAGCGGAAACCTGATCGATGGCTTAAGATTCGGCAGTCAGCCCAACAGCCGAATTGAATTTGACAAGCTGCCGGCCCGTTACAAGAACAGCTTTGACTTCTCAGTGGAGTTTAACACCACCTCAGACGGCGGAGTCATCTTCTATGCCGCAGACAGATCCCATAAGGACTTTGTGGCACTCTTCATGAGAGAGGGAAAGGTAACATAAAATTTAATTTATTTTGAGCATATTTCAAATAGATTTAATTCTTATTTAAACACAATTATTGTGTACTCGTATATCACTGATTTAAAAAATAAGATTAATTATAGATTCAACTCTATCCGTGTCTTCAGTTTTGTAAAAAATTGAAAAACTTAATTAATGTACATAAAATTTCCCATAAAAAACAACAGCTTTACGGGAAATGTAAGATTTAATTTATCAGAAATTAAAAACTAATTTAATTCATCTGAAATATATAAATATTTTCTGTTATCTGAAATGAATAATTAATTTAACAAGTTAAGAAAGAGAAGCTTAAAATATTTGTACACAGAGTGAATGAACTGAAAAAGGAGTGTCAGGAGAATAGATAGAAGGAGAAATCAGGAACTTCCCAGATACCGTATGATAGTGGGAATAAAATACCTACATCAGGTTATATCAAGAGTTGGAATAATAAAAGACTGTGTAGTTGACAATGTTTGAATGTAGATGAATCAAGGAGTATAAGTTCATGAGGTCAAGGTAGATTTTTCGGTTGGAAAGTATGGGTATGTTAGTCCGAGAGCATTTTAAAATATGTCTGTTCAGATTCATTCTTTAATTAAGGCAATGCAGAAAATTCCTCTGGATGCTTTCAATATTTGTTTTATGAGTGCTGTAAACAGAGTCCATACGGGGGTACAATATTAAAGTTGTGTACGGATCAGCATGTAGTAAAGTAGAAAAAAGGTTTTAGCTTTTCAGTTTACTATTTCTGAAAACAAAACCGAGCATAAAATTAGCCTTATTCACTATTTTTTCAATATGCATTTCCAAGTGGAGTTTTGAGTCAAAGAGTATGTCCAAGTCTGTGCTCCCATATAATAATTGCCGATGTAATAATAGTGGACCATAGAGTTGACATTTTTAGTAAATATCATTTGTATTATTAATAAAAAGTATGTATAAGCAGTAATGAGTGTTTGCCATGACAGACGTGGGTGGCGTTCCGCCCCCTGTGCCTAGCTCTACAAAGAAACAGCTACCGTCTAGACATTACTTGGTTGAGTGTTCAACTTGCTATTGAATTAGCAGTACCAACACGTGCTAGTCTAACTTACATTTTTCAATCTCTTTGACTCCAATAGATTCACTTTGGATACAACTGCGGGACGGGGCCTGCTCTCTTGGTTTCGCCCAGAGCATATAACGATGGACAGTGGCACTCTGTTAGCTTCAGCCGAGAAGCACTTAATGGCAAACTGACTGTAGACGAAGAACTGGTTGCTGAAGGAAAATCCCAAGGCTCTTCAAATACCATCATAATGCAAGGGCCATTCTTCTTGGGAGGACTGGCTAATGTCACCGTAGAAATAAAATACAACTTACAGGTAAAATGTTAACTATGGGATGGTCCGATGCTCTGTGGGGAACCCGCTTTCACAGCGCTGGTGTAAACTGTGCGCCTAAAGTTTAAGTTTAGACTTACGGAATTCAATACTTCGTTTGTGTGAAAGCACTTTGAAACAATACATGATTATTACTTTCGATGGCGTTAAGCCCTGAGATTATTCAATGGCTATAAACTAACTTTTTTTTAAAATAATAATTGTCATATAATGTTATGTCAAACATTCGCTCGTTGGAAGTTTCATTTAAGACCGTGAATCATAATAAATTTGCATTAAAAAATATTTAAATTGTTAATAAAATTCCAGGATTACTACAGTCCCTTCAATGGCTGCATACGCAACTTTGCAATGAGTGGACAGCCTGTTAACAACATAAAAACTCAAGTTGGTGCCCTTTCTTGCCTTCAGAAATTCGAAAACGGAATTTACTTTGGAGGAAAGGGATATCTTAAGGTAAGAACTCGCATAAAGATACTTAATTATTTTATTTAAATATGAAATTTTCCAAGTATGTACTTTTTTTAGTTTAAATATTTTATGTAATTTTTTTTTCACAATAATTGATTATAAAGCAAAAAAAGATAAATAATAAGCAACTTACATACCTAATTTCACATTTTTGTCAGGGCTGTTAAAACTAGGTTAACCCTGTTTGGCATAGTTAGATACTGGTAAAATTCGATCTTCTATCATGTGTCCTTCTCTCGTTTAACCCCTTTTGCCCCACGGTGCCTTGCAATAGAACCACTGATACCAGCCAATGGAACTCCTGTGGTGTTATGAATACAGAATGTGTGAAAGGCAGGAAGCATAACTTGATTCTTATTTTTGTAGCTGCTACAAAACTTCAAAGTAGGAGTGCAGCTTGAAATTTCAATGGAAATCAAAACACGCCAAACCTCAGGTATTCTTCTGAGCATCCACGGCAAGAAAGATTTCTTGATTTTGGAGATTTACAATAACACAATTATGGCCAGGGTCGACAATGGAGAGGGACCGTTCGAAGCTTCGTACAAATTGAGTAACCAATACCTCTTGTGTGATGGAAATTGGCACACAATTCAAAGTATGTATTTTGAAAATTTGTTACCTAACTATTTTTATTTTCCTTAGTTATAAAAATAATTAGTTACTAATTGCATCGTTAATTTCAGTCCTAAAATCCAAGTACGTTGTGTCAGTGGCTGTTGACAAGCACTTTAGCGAGCCGGGCGTGGGCAGTGGGCCCACCACTAACACCAAGTCCTCAATCTTCATCGGTGGTCATCCCTACAGTTCCCGAATCAGGGGCTCCCATTCACTCACGGACTTCACTGGTTGTATGAGGAACCTGAAGATCCGCGAACAGACTATCAATATACCCGAAGACAAGGCTTTCGGAAACGTTCGTATCGGCGCCTGCCCTGCGGACTAAAGCAAAACTGCCTACCACTCTACATGCTGAACGGGAGTGATCGGTATTCAATGTGTTTCTGCGTTTGAGGGCTCGATGTTGACCATTTTACAAAACCTTTATATATTTACATAATACCAAGAGCTAGTAATTTTAGTATTGTAATTTTAAAATTTCATTAAGTTATTGCGTTATTATAATTTTCTCAACATATTCATTTTTACAAATAAAAATCATTTATACTGAAATATGAAAAAGATTTTAACTAATTACCATAAATACTATACATATTCCTAAAACTGAAGCCCTCAAATGTATTAAGTTTACACAAATATAGTTTTGTGAAAGAACTTTGCCTGCTTAAAGTGGCAAGTGCATGTTAATTTGAATGAAAATTTTCTTCAATTTTACCTAAGTCTTATGAATTCTATAGTGTGTCAATTTAACCAGATTCTTCCGCCATGTGGTCATCAGAATTGCGTTAATTTGGTCATTAAAATTAGCAACGATCCTCCCATCTTTCCACAACAGTGGCCCAACCATTTAATTATGTTCGGCCGGCTTGTCACTGGTTTCCTGGCAATATCTCCCGGTTCCACTACATGCACCCCCCAGGTATCTGAGCCTTTTTCCCATCAAGGCAGGACATTGACACCATATTCGATTCTGCATTTTTCATCCTCTTCACAGGAGTTTATTATTTTCAAAAACAACCTCCTCCAAACGACCGTGGAGTGTGGAATATTGGTTTTAGTGAAGTGTGTTCATCAACAACCTTAAAATATTACCTATGTATTTTATTTGTGTTAACAATGTAGTTTCAGATTTAAATTAAAATACTTAAATTTCATAAACATCTTTTATTTTACACAATAGTTACATAAATATCAATAAGAGGCACTGAGATCGAGTCTTTGTTTAGCACCAGAGTGCTGTGACATTCTTTGGCAGTTATCAGAAAGCAAAATACAATGCAGTTAATTTTTTTTACCATAAAGTTTTTGTTCAGAAGATCACCAAAAAGTTCACAGCACACAGCTGTTGTCTGAGTTAAAACTTCAAGAAAGTTAGTCGTACTTTTAAAACTCAGAATTCCTAATAAGATAATGCGGATAATAACCACTAGCAAAATCAAAAACTACTTTATGCTTTTTTTATTATATCAGTTGGTTAGTGTAACTTCTTATTGCCTATACATGTCATAATATGTTTTACCCCAAAGTTGATATTACTTGGTATTGAAAAGAAAAAGGTATTTAAAAGCGAACAGAATTACTTTATTTTAAAGATTGTTAAGAATTTTAATAATATACATGTCAAAATATGGCAATAGAAATTTTAACACAAAATGTATAAATTAAAAACCTACGTAATATTATGTATTTTCAGAATAGCATTCATTTTGGTCACATAAACTAGAGAAGATACTCTTTCCTCGTTTATCAATAATTATTACATCGTAATACTCTAAAAAGAGGTGTAGATAGAAAAATTAAAACAAATGGGGAATTAATTAAATGAGACAGAGTTGGAGAGAGAAATAACATATGGAGAGTGAGATAAGATAATAAAGGATTTAGAAATAAAAGGTAAGGGATGAATTAAATAAGATAGAATTGGATAGCGAAATAATAGATGGAGAATAAGATTAGATAGTAAAGGAGAGGGAAATACAAGGTAGGCGAGATGAAAAAGTACAAGTAAATAATAGATGACGGAATAGAAGAGATTGAACACAAAAGAGGAATGATAGGTTTATGGAGAGGGATTTTCAGTAAGAAATTGAGAAATAGTGTAGAAAATCAAATAGTTTTATTTGAACTTCTGGGAAATTCCGTACAAAAAAAAGATGTGATTGAAAAATTTTAGAAAAGGATACCCATCCTTAGATGGATTTTCTCTACAATATCCATATTATAATTTGGCAGGGGTGCACTGATGCCAGAATGCTGTTCCAGTATTGCTTTTTGGCGTAAAAACATTGTCTTTTCCCTTAAAATTTGTTCCGACTTATCTGGCCTACGTTTTATTTTAGCATTCATTGTATCTTATTTCTTAATGAAAGATATTAATAATCCTGTAAACATGGTTGATATCTGAAATGGGATGTCACTGAGGTCCTAGTTACCGAAAACCAATGTGGAACTGGTTCTTTAATCATGGCTGAGGAAAAAGGGAACCGGCCCCTCTAAATATTTTTAATTGATGGGAGGAGGGGCGGGAGGGTAGGTAGCGATATTCTGGAGAAAAAAACAACCGGAACCAAGTCCAGTTCCTCACCGTGACATTCTAACAAAAAAACATTGGTTCCTTCAAATATGTGCATTTCATAAAGGGATTTTGGATCATTACGCCACTAAATCTTTAGGTGAGGAAACAGTCAATAATTACCTGAAATTCATTGAGTGTTAATTAAACTTTTTTTGATTTTAGATAAAAAGTAGCCAGTCCCTCAGAGAAATAATATTGTCGATTCCAGTAACTGCAAAGTCACCAGGACATGAATATCAACTACATATTTCTTATTTCCTTAAATGACGTGGGACGAAGGACAATGCTGTTGCCTAAACATATTCTACAATACTGAGCAAGCGCTGTGAATCAGTGACTCGTGTGTTTACGTCTATCAGACAGCCGTTATTCCTTCCCTGCTTCTTATCAATGTTAACATCAAAATGAATGTGCCAGCCGGCTGTGGAACATATTCCTGCAGTCTGCTATAATACAAAATCAAATGTTCTGCTACTAGAAAATTCACGAGTTTAATTTACGATTCGGTGATGAAAAATAATATGTGGCATTATTTGACCGGGAAGTTCGTCTTCTTACACAATTAATTAACAATAATAATTATATTCTTATACTATTTACAAAAAAATAAACTAAATACTTCACATTTTAGTTATAAACATTGGAATAATATAATTAGTGGCACTCAGACAACAATTACTATTTACAGAATGTGGTAATTCCGCTTTTGGCCAAGTTGTCTTAACATTTGCCATTAGACAAGTGCCCTAACTGTATGCAAAATCTAGGAATAATCATAACAGTTAGGAAATGCTTCCGGAGCAATCAACTGTAATTGCCAACTCACCTGTTATCTTATCAGTTCTTTATACTCACTAAGAAGTTGAAACAAAAATAAACAACTTACATACAGTCGTTGCGGGTAACATTGGACCACTTTTAACCATTTTTTGTGTTATTTTTATGTTCGGTAAAACGGTTCGGTTACATTTATTTTGATTATTGGGTGTTCTTAACACTTTGTTTAATTAATTTAAGTAAAAAATCTATAAAAATACAGGAAAACATTACTAAAACACCGTTTTTATGGGTAATCAGGCCTCATCATAACTTATTCACGATTATACAGTTTGAGATAATTGAATGATATTTTTGCTCGTAAGCCAAGAGTGAAGTTTAAAATATTAGTAATAAAGACAACTTTCCTTCTTGGAGTAATATGATACACGAAATGCTGATTTAAAAATAGCCTTTGGATAAAAGGCAGCGCGATTGCCTTTATTGTGTTACTTTTTAAATAGTTTGATAAGTCAATGTGGCTTGTTATGCTAACCATATAAAAGAGATAGATTGGTTGTGTTATGTACATCAATTGCCATAATTTTGCATATTACTAGCAAGCAAACAAAAAAAAAACGCACCTACTCAGTTTTTGTCTAAAACTATATTGAAATCCAATGTTACACCAAACGACTGTATACAAGAAAAAACAACAAATTTAGAATATACATATATCGTACATATCATGTTTCAATATTAATTAAATTTCATTTAAACGGGTAAAACCATTTTTTTTAACTACTCACAGTCAAATAAATAAAATAAATTTTACATAACAATGTCAAGTGGTTACAAAAATAAAAGGTGCATAACAGTAGCAAATTGTATAGTGCTTTTTGTATGTCTACATCACCTCTTGGTGCCTGGAAATAGATGAAAATCATCATTGCGCCGTTAATATCTATTTCAAATGATTATTATTAATTTTGGGTTTTTTATCCAGTAAAGATATGTATTTTTAAGTAGTCAAATAAATAAAACCTTCATATGGTAATGGCAGTAAGGCATCAAGTGCTGAAATGTTAGTTAGCTAGAAAATGTAAGGGTTTCTGTATAAACTCTAGCTAGGAGGATTACCAAAGAAAACAAATTATTTTAACATTGTTCTTGACATAAAGTATTAAAATGTATCCACTCAACTAACACAGAGACGAGACACAGAATAATTTTTTTTGTGTCCTCAAAGGGTATAGTGTACTCCGATGACAAAAACTATTTGTAAGATACTAAATTATGTATGAAAATAAACTTTGCATACATATGCAAATTTATTTTAATATTTGTCAATTAATGATTTATAGTCACAGGAAAGCAATTGTAATACTGTAATCGCTATTTTTCAGTTTCAAAGTAAGCTTAATTACATTTTTTTATGCATTTAGTTGTTATGAAATCACAATATTAAATATATATTTCTATTAAAAAGCCAGTTAGATTGCATCTGAAATCAAACAACCTGATCAGTAAAACTGGAAACTTCAGAAATATTTTACAGAAAACAGTTATGCAAAAAAAACATCAATATTTCTTAACCCTATAGTTTATCTTAACAATTTTGTTTATAACACAATATGCTTCTATGCTTTATCTTTCTTGTAAGAAATTAATGACATTTCAGAAGATTGTGCAGATTTGTTTATAAACACTTTTTTCAAAAGTGTTTTTATCTGTTGAGTTTTTGTGGCACTTCATTTTGCGAAATGGTGCTCAATTATTCTATTCCATGGGCAAAGATCATGACTAAGCCTGGTTCCAGCATCATGTCTTCTCCGACATGGACATTGTCACAGGGTAGGACTAGCACCGCCTGCTTTCCTGGCACTCGCTTGCAAACGTAATTCTCATACAACCTGGAAAAATAATCATCATTAGGTACACTTGTGTTCCCAGACCAGGGATCTTCAAGCAAGGAACACTAGGGATGACAACATAAACTATTTTGCCTTGATACACAACTTTTCCAATTACTGATTGCCTAAGAAATAACAATGATAGTGCAAGAAACAACAGCAAAAAAACATTTGAAAAATAGGTAATGAGGCCCTTCTGCTAAAATGATTGTACATCAATGTACTAGACCATCAACCGCACAGCGTAAAAACTATTTTCACGTATAAATAAAGCAAAAATAATGAGAGAACGGGGATGGGCAGACCAGGCTGCGAGGGTTAGTGGCTATTGGTGCAACCACCTGCTAAAGACCAGAAGGCAAAAGGCCACCAGAAGACAGCAGAAGACACCACAGCAGAGTTGGAGTGTCAATTTTAAAGATACAGAGGGCTAAAATGGTAGACCGTGGCTGAAAACAACAAACAAAACAGAAATACAGGAAGAAAACCTAAATGCCAGCAATTCGTAAAGCAAGAAGAATGGGAACCTACGCAACTAGCTCGTTCTACGCCAATTGAACTGTACATAATATTAGTTCGGATAAACATAAATGTATAGTGAAACTCTTTTTAAGGTTATTAAAGTGACCGAAAAAAAACTTCTTATGTGGGAAAACCTTACATGTAGGATAAATAAGGCCATTTTTAAAATTTCAGTCTTTAAGGGACCGAAAAACGAAATTTCTTAAGTATGAAAACTTCTTAAATCAACCCTTGAATATGGACGTAATACAACAAATATACTTTCACACAAAGTTTTATTTTTTCGGTCCCTTGAAATTTCACGATCAGCGTAAAAACTATTTTCACAAAAAACATGATTTTTACATTTTGCAGCAAGAATGCCATCCTGCTTTTTTTTTGAGAATAAGAATTTTTCTGAAAATTTGTGAATGTTTCAAAATATTTTTGTGTTTGAATGATTTTTTTATACAGTCAAGTGTAAACACTTAAATTAAAATTGAAATACAAAAAATTGAGTGCAAGTAAATACCGACAACAATGAGATGAACAGCGAATGCATTCTAGTCCCTCCCATTAATGCTCAAAACATAGTGTATTTGAAGTGAAGGACTATTTTCAAACAAACACAACAGACAGAATATGATATTGTAAGTTTGTTTGGGAGTTGTTATTTTACATCTCTTTTGCCGATGAGGGATTAAGACGTTATTACAAATATATTCATAAATAATTTTTACGCCTCAATGAACATGTGCTCATCGGTGGCAACTCGTGACTTTTAACCGCTTCTGTGCCAAGAGCAAGATTTCTTGCATTCTTGGCCGTGCCCAGCAGGCCGACCATAGAAAAATAGCGAGTATTCTCGCTTTTCTTTGAGCCTCTGTATCATACATGTCCCGTTTTTTTTATTAATTTAAAATATGGAACACACAGAGTACACAGAGTAGAGCAAATACGTAGCACACTGAATAAATTTGGTAAGTCATTTAAATCTCCTTTCAAGGTGTAATGTTTTTTATTTATGAAAATGATTTATTTTAATTAAAAATTCATGGCCTGCTGTGCACAGCTACACTTCTACATACTGGCATTTAAAAGGTTAAGTAAGCGATAACTGTAAAACACGTAAATATTGATATTTTTGAAGCCATTTTTTTTTTTTAATTCAAATTTTGGAAAAATAAGTTTGTTTTTGGCTACAACAGTATTAATACTTTTGTGTTTTTTAATCATAGCACTTTAGAACACTCAAGAGAGTTCCACTGGACTACCTCATATAGTCAATTCAGATAACAGATCTTATTCATCGCAATTTTGATATCATGTAAGAGATAAGATGGGTTGATAATTTGTAAAAATTCAAATGAAGAGAACCCTTTGATTTTAGAAAATTTACTATCACAAATAATTAGACAGTTTTACTAATAATTAATTATTAAACTAAAGGGCAAACATTCGCTTATTCAAACAGTATTTTATTTAGCGTACTAACATACGTATTATCAGAAATGTATACCCACTTTCAGACGGTAGGAAAAAATCATCCGGGAGTTATTTCTTAAATTAAATTTGAGTGGCTATCATTGGCTGTAAAAACTCACAGATGAGATTTTACTCCCAATAAGCACAGGGCTTAAAAAATACAGGAAATTCATACTTCAATCAAATAATGAAGATAAGAGAAAAAGTCCATTGGTAAACTGAAGTGTAATAACAAACACTGTCATGAAAAACAAACGGCACAATTATAGTAGTATGAGGTTACACATGTCCCAACTTGTCTTTGCAGTTGGGGACGCCGCTGGTGTAGATATTGTACATACAACAAAATATGTGTATTTAAAAATTTGTTGAAAGTGGAGATGTTTCAAACTTCATCACATTTGATTAACCATCAAATTGATGTTCAGCGCCATTTTGAATTTTTGATATTTGAACGGTCCATGTTAAAAAGCAATTCTTCGCCTGTTTCAGTTTTTCATCAAATTGTGATCAACCGTCATGCATAACAGCATGGTTGTTATGCTTTACAGTTGATCAAAATTTGAAACCGCTCAAATGCAAAAAATTCAAAAGGGCGCTGACCCTTAATTTCATGGTCAATTAAATGTATCAAAGTTTGAAACGCCCCAACCTTAGTTCAATAAGAGTGTAAATCAGTACTTGGTCTGTAACTGCTAGGTGAAAGATAGCAATGATGAACATACGCATTGTGCATTTACAAGACCAGACTTACCGTCTGTTGTTCTGCCGGGTCTCGAGGGAGGAGAGTCCAGGCGGCCAGCGACGCTCGTGGCAGTGCTCCATCAGCTCGTCGATGATGTGCGGTGGGCAGCCCGACTCGGAAATGGAACGCTTTATTATGTTCTGGAATACACACGGTTATTTTAGTAATTAACTGAAAAATATTGATTATGATGATTTTCAGATTTGCACAAGCAAAAGCAGTGCCATAAATGCAAGAACGTTTTTGTTTTGGTTCAAAATGGAAATTATTATAGAATCATTTGGATAAAATTGAGTTAATAAAGAAAGTTCATTGGATACATTTATAATTTTTACAGATTACGTCATTGGAAAAAAGGATTTTACTAATGCAGATCTGAACCCTATTTGTTGGTTCAAATAATATTATCAATTACTCAATATGACTTGTCTTGGCTCTAGTCCCAACCAACGTTCCCTCTAAGGTGAGCGCTTTTGCAGCCGCACATCTGTTAAAAATTGTCCGCACACGTGTTTCCATCTTCCGCACACATCTCAAAGAAAGGGAACTGTAACCAGATTTTCTTTGAGCAAGTATAAACAAAAATAACTGATGTTTTATGATAGGTTTTTAGGTTCCTTTCTTTAAGATTTGTGCAGAGCATGGAAACACCATATAAATACTCGTATTATGTTACGTATTTCGAATAAAGACTTCGTAATTTGTTCGTAGGTCTTTGTGTTATTGGTATTTTAATTTTTTTGCTTGTATAGAAAAAGAGGTACATATACCCAATGACATATATTTGCTGTCATTGGGTATACCTACTATCTATTTTTACTGTGAATGTTTAATTATTGTGTAACTGAGAAGTAATGCACATACTTACGGGCGATACAATATAATTTTAAGAAAAAATTGTCAGTCCAAGTTTGATGGCCTTATTGTGAAAATGTGAAAACCACCCAGTTGCTAGTTTTTACTCAGTTTATATATTTTCTTGTTAAAAAATATTAAACCAAAATACCGTGTAATTACGTATTTTTATAATAGTACCTACTTAAATTAACATTTTTTTTTTTTAATAAAACTCATTCCATAAAAATGTCTAAACGAAGTGGTAGCGATATTTTAAACTTTTTCACTGAGAAATAATCTGCGATAGATTGAAATTAATATGCCATCACCAAAATCACAGACAGTGAAACTTGGTGATGTATTTGAATATTTGGACGCCGACGATTGTGTTGAATGCAAAATATGCTCTAAAGCAAACTTGTTAGGAGAATTTTCTTCCGGAAAGAATTTAAATGAATGGAGGTTGTCTTTTAAAGGCATTTACATCAAAAACTGCGTCTCGGCGCTGTCACAAAATTAAGAAATCTAAATACAGGTAGACTTACTTACAGGGTGGAAAATGATAATGGTAACACCAGAAGATCAAAAGAATAGGATTGAGAGTGCTGAGCGCGAAAAGTCTAGTAAAAATCTAATAAAAGTATTGATTGACAAAATATTGTTGGCAATACAAAATAATCTTCGCTTTCTACGCTTTCTGTGAAAGAAATTTACGGTATAAATACACAACTATTCCTGAGAGCTCAGGTAGCAAACACTATGCGTTTGAATTTGGTGAGTGTATTCATTTCAACATTATCGGATGAGACAATAGTTTTTTTTTTTAAATATATAATCTAGATATTTAAAAAAAGAAAATTATGACTTCGGGGTATATTATGGGAATTATTTAATTTTATCCATGCATGAATATGCGTATTTGCGCACTCGCCTTTTTTTTCTTGCACAGATAAGTTGATGGGCCGCACACACAATAAAAACATTAGAGGGAACGTTGGTCCCAACTTCCAGTATTGAGGAATTTTGCTATTAAGGAAATAGAAAAAAAAAAAAATTAAAAAGGTTGGGAAAACTCAGCTATTCAGATATATTTGTTTCATTCAATGGTTCAACACAAAACTGTTTATATGATAAATTAAAAAAAATTATATATTACGACCTACTAAACTAGGCGCACGCCTGTACTATGATAGTCGAATATTTTACATGAAATTATATTATGTAATAAATTACAGTTGAATCAAAAGAGAAAAATGCAGAATTGAATTATTTTCAATACAGGTTTGAAAAAATACAATAACCCTTTTATTTACATGTAAGCTGAAGTCAAAATGTAAAAAAATATATATATATATTTCACATATTCATATAAGTATTCGTCAAAATAAATTAAGAATACCGCTAACGATAGGTACAAATACAACATTTTTATCTACTGACTCTCGAACGGCGACTGAGCCAAATCACATAGAAAAATAAAATCTGGTCTGTACCACTAATGTTATTGCTGAAAAATGATTTGGAAATATTGAAAATTGTTCTACAATAAGAATGGCAAGGGTAAGTTTTAGTCAATCTAAAATATAAATTACTTACATCCCAAGTGCATTCTCAGAAAACATTTTAAAATTTTGTTACAGATTCGTCAGAATCAATTCTGCAAACGCTTTGCAAGTGTTGCAATGCTGCTAGGAGTGATCTAATTATCCTGATATTGAACAGGCCAATTATAGATTGGCCTACCTAAGACAGAGATATTATTTACCAGTGGCGTGCATTACTCTATGACCAAAGGTAGTATGGGTGGTTTTTCAAGTTCGAGCATTGAATATTTGAGAAGGGCCATTTTATTATTATCATCAGCTGATTGTTGTGGCCAACTGAATAAATGAACATACAAGTTCCTTACCTATTTGTATAATAATTTCCCTATTTATTTAAGAAAATTCATGTATCAATCGGACAAAGTTTCCAGCCATTTTAGATTTGCGTGTAATGATGGATATATGGAAATTATTTAAAGCTCTGTTATTTTGATTGATTTTGAGCATTTCGTAAGTATGTATTTTACAATTTGTTATTCACTATGAATTTCTCAAAAAGGGTGATGAATCATGGTGTGATGATTTATTTTAATGGATTTTTCTATTTCAACTGCCATTATTTTTCAAAACTTTAAGTATGTCATTTATACGATTAATTTAAAGCACTATGGTGTAGTGAATAAATAATCGGGGAATATTAATAAAACACAATAAATTGATAAAACAATAGAAAAATGAATAATTTAAGAATACATGCACAAACGTAATGGGAAATTATTATTTATTTCGTCAATCAAAGAATTATTAATACATTTTTCTTCCGACAGATGGCACTGCAAAACCTTTTAATCTAGCTATGGTGTTGTAAACTTTTAAAAAGCTGTCAATTTAGTGGAGGAATATAATTTTTTTTTTAATTTCAAAACAAACAATCAAATGTGCAAAAATTACAGTAACTTGCTTGCTATTAGCAATGAATATTTCCCCGCCCCAGAACAAGCAGTACGCGGATGCTTTGGCTTTGCATTACGTATTCCACTAAAAAAATAGATTGAGGAAATCAAATTTATGGCTAAAAGCAAGTTGCAACTAAAAACTATAAATTTGTCAAATAGAAACATTTTTAAATAGTCATATTTTTCTTCATCTTATCATCTTGAAATATCTTTTTATGGTTTATTTTTCTTAGTGTATACACAGCTTTTCAGCCTTTTTGGCCTGAACGCCACTGTTATATACGTAGTATATCAAGGATACAAAGACAAAATAACATTCAGCCAAGTATTGCAGAATGGGAGATGTATGGAAGTATGGGAATGCACGCCTGTCTAGTTACCTGCAGCGCATCATCTGGGGTGGAGATCATTCCCCCCCAGCGAGTGACCCGAGCCCTAGCCAGGTTCGCACTCCAGCGTACAATCTCATCCCGCTCCATCTGTTCAGCTATGGCTCTCATGGCGGGGTTGGACACTCTCATTGCGCGCATGAACTCCTGTAAATATACATTTCACATTATCACCGACTAGAAAAACAATCGTATTGAAATCAAGTTTATTGAACCTTGTGAAATAAGCTTTACAACAACTGTCTTAACTTATTGAGTCCTGAATTGTATGGGACTAATTTTAATGTTGTTATTTAAGTAATCTACAGAACTTTACGATGACGACTTCACAGAACAATATATAATTTTATCACACAGCTTTTGGAGCTTAAATGTGCAGATAAGATGTCACAAATATGTAAATATTTTTTAATTACTGCAACGCTATTTGAACACAGTAAGACAAATTGGTACACAGTGGGATAAGGAGCATTAGCTAATAAACAAGCAATCCCTAATTTAAGAAAAAGCTCAAACTAAAAATTGACTCCAAAAACTATCAGTCTTGGGTTAACCTCCAAGGCGATACCAGAAACGTGGAGAACATGAAGAATTTTAACACTTTTGGTTCATGGGACAGTTTATCATTATTTTCAAGCTTAAAGGCAAGTAATGTGTGGAAGCACTCCTACCTTGAGAATGGTCAACTCCCTCTTATGTTCTAGCACGTGATGTTTGAGATCGTCAATCTGGTTTTGGAGCTCGCCATTGCAGAGTTTCTGTATTTCCATGGCAGACCGGAGCTCCCTGATACAGTGGTGAGTGTCGTACTCGTCTTTGGGGATCACCATCCCACAGCCTTGGGCACAGGGGATCGGTTTCTTTGGATTGAATGTACAGTCCGCCAAATGAAATTGAAGAGTATCTAACTTTAGGGATGTGGGACATCCATATAGGGCATAATCACAGGAAATAGTCAGCCTGAAATTATAAAAATGAAATGTATTCAAATTTGATTTAGTATGGTTATGATTATGTCTGCTCCTAGAGTAAATGGTGTCCATAATATTCCCCAATAACCCCGAGGAATGACACCCATTAATTTGGTTTAATATACAGTCTATCAAATGTAATTAAATCATATTCAACTTTCTATAAGTTGGGCGTTCATGTTGGATGTAATCATATTGAATATGGTCAGTCTCAAGGTTTGACTCAATATTGATGGCGAAAATGCGAAATGATCTGGCCTACACTTGTTGCAGTAATCACTTTTTTTACATTTACCACAGCAAAAAGGTGCATTCTCGCAAATAAAATACCTTTTCAATAAATGTAGTTAAAGATCATTTAATTATCGAATCGCGGAGAATCGAGTTATGTCGATAAATCATCTTGTATTTAAGGCTAGGTAAAAGGAGGTAAGCTTTAAAAAAACTAATGATTTGGAATGTGTCACCTGTCAATTCTCTTAGCATAAGGCCAAAGGAACAAGTTGCATGAAACGTAATTATATTAATTTATAGTGCCAAATTATAACACCTCCCAGATTAATCTACATAATCCTACATATCTTTTAATTTTATCCAAACATGACATTTAAATATAAAAAATATTTATTTCCTGTGAAATGTCACTTCTGTCACACGCGGGGCTCTTTGTCGGCAATCTAGTTTATGACTTTAAACAATAATAACACATGGAATAAAAAAATTATTATGAAGATTCCATCACTTATGTCCTCAAGTACATTTCCGAGTGTAAAAAAACTACACTTTAAAAATAATGAATAGTGAAAGCGATTTGTTGGTATGTCACTGTAAATAAGACTTAATGTTTTTTTTATAACGATAAATTTTGAAAAATCTATTTCTCAAGTAGCACTAATTATTTCTTCGTCGTTAAGACGGCGACCCAACATTTTGAATTTCTGCAATGAAACTTATTTGAAAATGGATACAAATTCACAAAAAGTGCACAACTTCACATATGGTTAAAACGTCACTATAGACACTTGATTATTTGCATAAAACAGTTTTTTAAATTAAAAATAATATAAAACTTTGATAAAAAAACAAGATTTTTTTTAGTTTGCGTGAAAATGTTTAAACACAGAACTATACTGTAATTAAGAAAAAATCATAATAATTCACATCCACAAAAATAGTAAACAATAATTCGATTGTCTGAGAGGGTCTCCGCTTGAGAATCTTCGCATGTGTGAAGACTCGAAAAAAATTCTAACTGACTGAATTTACGCTTCAAGAAAAGGGATTAGGATTAATTTTAAAAAATGTCAGTAGTGTGAAGATTTGTCATTTTTACAAGTATAAGTTTTATCGTCTTCAAGTTTGTTACATAGACCTATTGCTAGAGACTTTGCAGGACACCAGTGCGCCGTCCGGGTACATGGCATGCATAGCGCGGCACACGTGTTCGCTTACAGCGGCGAAAGAGTTAAAGAAAACATTTGGATTTGAATGCGGATAATTTATTTAAACTCAAATCATTGACTATTTCATGTGTATTGAGATAAATGTTAAATATACCTTGCTAACATATTCCTCAAAATCCTGGGTACAGTTCTTAGTTGCCCAGAGGTGATAGCTTGCCGGTCCACCGGGCAAGTGGGCTGCCTGTCTACCCACTCTGTTATGCAAACCCTGCAAAACGCGTGCTCACAAACAGGGGCCTAAAAGGAAGAATATATTATGTTTAATTGAAAATTTGCATGACATAAGTCATATTAACATATATGCTTAGATATTACATGTGTACATTCAAGTATCTAGCTTTAGTCAGCGGATGTTGGGAAAGTGGTGGAAATAACATTTAATTACCCGCAAGGTTAAATTAAAAAATCTAGTGAAAAGAGTTCAATAAAGATTTATTTTGCATTTTTTCAACTTAACTTAATGCCTTCAAGATAACAGAAAGGAAAAACCACCAACAAGCCACAAAGCGTGCTACCCATCTCCATCAATTGTCCATAAAGAGAAATTATTGTAATACGAAAGTTTGATGTGATTGACATCATCCTCTCGGAAGACGGTTGATGCAGCAAACCCCTTACTGTAGAAGCAGACAATACATGTCATTGCTATGGAAATATGCCGGGTTCAGGAATATATTGCATGGCTCAAGAAATAAAGGTTATGCAACAAAATCAGAGCCGCTCCATTGTGGATGGATAGTTTATAAGTTAGGTTTTTTTTTTTCAGAATAACTAATTAGGTAGGCATTCAAACGCGACTGTACAGTTTGGGGTTATTTTTAAAAAATAAAAGAAAATTGAACATATCAACTGTGTTTACAACGACTGAGGGATATTTTTTAAATAAAAATATGGACAGTCAGAATACGGTAACAGTTTTTTACACTAAAGTTTTCAACTGTCATAAATTGTAATTATAATACAAACAATTAATCAAAAAGTAATTGTCTTATTTCAAAATTCGGAGCGTTGCGAATTCGCCATATTGAAAATGAAATCGTTGATTAAAACTCGGGCAGATATCGACATAATGAGCCCAGATAACAATGTTTTCCTATTATAAAGGTGACGTTTGTGACATGAACGAGGCAGAGTTGGCCATGGTGCCAGGTGCCCAGGTGGTATTGTTGATGTTGATGCTGAGGGGTTGCTTTTTGGAATGGTTAGAGCCTGTTGTCACCGGGGTGTAATAACATTAAGTTGAGTTACCTGCACAGGTTCCTCTAGGACGCTCGAGCAGATCGGACACAACAATTCCTCGTCTACCTCTCCCAGGAATCTTTGAATTTCAAATCCCATCGCCGATCCTGCCGGAGTTACTGATTTGTGTTGTTGACGATTGACGAACCGCGATCACGAAGGAAGCAAGGATCAAAAACAAGGGCGCCGAGCGGAAGCAGATTAGCAGATAACTGAACTCAAAGTTGGTGTTGCCACCGCACTGAAAACATAAATAAACCACATTAAAAATGTTGCTAAATATGGCGGTCAATTTGAAATTACATCTCAAGAACAGTGTTTTATTAATACGCGAAATGATATGATTATCAAATAAATTCACGCTGTTTGCAATAAAAATATCGAGTTGCTTTACTTTGACAGTGACCAACGAAACTTTAACAAAAATCTTGCCCCTGCTTGTAGTTAAATTGAAATGACACTAAATAAAAAATGAAATGTATTAGATCGTTATTTTTTTACGCTTAGCAAATTGATTTACACTTAAAATTTCGGATAAAATCTAAAATATATATATTTAATTGTATTTTAACAATCGTTTTTCTTTTAGAGCGATTAAATAATATACACTCAGAAAAATCACAATTCAAAATTTGATACGCTTGTAATTAGAAGATTTCAATTTTAAGGTAAACTAAACAAAAAAACTAATCTTAAAAAAAAAAAAAATTATAGTACTAGTTTTTGCATATTTCTCTATAATCTATGTAAAAGCCCAGTTGGGCGTAAATAAATAATGGAAACAATTTAACCGGAACTAGTGGGACTATGGTATGCTGAGAGACTGAAGAGTGTGGGAGTGGGAGGAGAAAGAGATGGGAAAGTCGGCAATGGCACATGTATGAGAAAATATTGTTAACATAAATAATATACTTAAAACATAAACCATTAAAAAAATTACATAAAAATAAGATACAATAATATGCAAAAAAGATAAAATAAATTATTTCGAATAATAAAACTGACTCAACAACTATCTTTCAAATTTAGCAATCTAGGCACTAATGGTAGTTAGTCTCCAGAATTACTGCACTAAAAATATTCATATTTCTATTATCGGTATTCGAAAATGTATCATTGCAAGTAATTCTAGACGATAACGCACCTTTTTTTACATAAATACCAAGTCAGTTAAAATCCTTTCGTCGGATAATACATCTTCAAATCATTTAGCAGATAATTATAGTCTAATGAATTTGATGGAATACCCATGTTAAAGCTTGAAAAGTCGACAGCGTAAAGCGTGACATTTTCTTGCTGGTGTGGTTGGAATTTGATAGCGTTCGCTTTGGGCTGCTGAATGGCGAGTTTTTCCAGCAAGGTAAAGTGCCACGGAGGACCGGTAAAGTGGCACCTATTTATATCAGAACTAAGAAAATAAAAGCAATGCCATCGCGGATGCAAAGAAGGTTAAGTGATTTTTTTCAATCAATAGTTAGTTTCTATCCGACGGGCGCATTCACTGAACAATGATAGATACTCACAATAACTATCCCCGTACATTGTCACATTGAACACGGAACTCTTTGAGACTCGATTTGTACGTGTATTGCTACCTTCTCACGGCTCACTTCTCACCGCACTTCACTTTAAGTCTGCCACACGAAAAAATACCACAAGTAGATCTATTACTACATACGTAATCTTGTCAAATATATTTCTATCGTACATGTTTGACCTGAAACCCGTAAAACTCGAAAAAAATCCAACGAAATCACGCACTCTTTACGCTGGTGGTGGTAAGGTTGAAATTTATGATTTTGCAAAAAAACACCGCCAAAGGCATATTTTATTTGATTTTGTGGAGCTCGGGCACAAATATTAAAATGTGTCCCGATCATTATCTAAAGAACTTAATTTTCCACATTATACAATAAAACCAAATCCTAAAAGGTTCGTAAGTATGAGATTTGACACTTCAAAGCAATTTTATAGTCCTGATACTTTTTTTTTTTAGGTTTATAAAAAGATTCGCTAACAAAAATGCTCCACTAAAGGTAACCACGAGTTTTATTCGCAGTATTTAATTAGGGTGTCCATAATATTTCTAGGCGAGTAAATTTTCAAACCAAAGCAAAATGATTTTACATTATTTTGCGTTGCATCGCCTTAAATCGGAACTCTACATATTTTCTACCACAATATTATTGACCTCATTATCAATACGAAAAAATTCGGCACGTGAAAAACGATTGAAAGAGAAATATCTGATTTTCTGACACAATCTTTGGTCAGACTCTGAAAATTCGGAAACCATGAAATGATGTAAATTGCTGAAAGTTTTTTAAGAATCTCTATGTATTTATTATGAAAATGAATTTATTTATTATCAGCTCATAATTATTGTAGCCGATGTCCATATTTCTTTATTTAACCAAATAAGAGCCCCAAATTCCCTTAGTCGGTTGGACTACGCAACGTGCCCAATGTTAGGGAATGCTATAAGATGGGAGAAAAGAGGAAGTTAGTTTGGAATTGCTTGTTGCCCTATTTCATATGAATACCGCGCCAGAGTCCCAACTGGTCCCAATCGTCTGGACTCAGTGGAACTATGGCATCCCCAATTGAGGTATGTTGTGAGGCTCAAGGTTGTGGGGAAGAGATAAGTTGAGCAGTACCTGGTTATTCAGATCCGGTCACCAAACACGGGTGAAATTATTTTTAGCAACTTTTAGATGCTGAATCATGGTCTGTCACCGGGGCGATACTGAAATAATCTACCACCGTGGAAGGTGCCGCAAATACAGACCCGGCCCTGAGCCACGGCGCCTGACGCAGGTAAAAATTTTGGCGCCCCTTTTCAATACATAAATTAACTTTTTTTTACGTTTAATAAAATAAACATATTGTGGTTTTTATTATAGTACTTAACTTCGATATTTACAACGTGAACCCATGAGTATCATACACAAAAAGCATACATTTAATAAAAATGTCATCACTTGTATTTGGCAGGTTTCGCCTCTGAAAATTACTAAATACACAGATTGAAAAAATGATATGTTTAAAATGCTAAATTTGCGGAGTAACATTTGATTCGTGTATTGTAAAAAAATAACAAACACAATAAAAACGACAAAGTGCGTAATAAATTCCAAAATGATTTGCAAGTAGCTAAATGTTTCTATTGGATTGTATCTATATCTTAACTTAACATTTATATCAGTATGCAAAAACAATATTTACGTTGCTTTGAATACATTTCAAATTCGTGTGCATTTACATTCTTAAAAAAATCTTCAAAATGACTTGCATTGCTGAAACAACACGATAGGACTGTACATTTGCATAGCGATGCGCAAATTTACCATATATTAATTATAATGGATTAATATAATCCTAACATAAGAGAACTGCTAGATGGCCTAGCGAAAAAATAGTTTACTTAAAACATTAGAAAAAACCGTACCGAAAAAAACGCGCATTTCTTTTATTTTATTTATTTATTTATTAATACCCTAGTGACCTTTTACATTTTAAATTAACAGAGTAAATAATATAAAATATACTTATTGAATAAAATAATATAGTAAAAATGGTAAAAAATAGAGAGTTTGAAAATGTGGGTAACAAACAAAAATAAAGTATTAATTCCTATATAGTCTTTACTACATTAGTGACAAATAAATATCATTTAAATGTCTTAAATGATCTTAGAAAGATGTCGATATTTGAGGTGTATTCGTTTCCGAGTGTATGGAGACAAGGAATAGGTGCATGCATCTGGTAGTTAGTTTGACAGTTACTGTTGCAGAATATTATTTTTTTTAGTTGCCCGCTGAGGTACTTTGAATTTGACAAGGTGCAGGAGTTCACAACAGTCGAATTCGGAGTGAATTATTTTAAACAAAAAAGTTAAGTTTAGTTATTTCCTAGGGTGTGAATTTTCAGTGTATTTAAAATAAATGTGTAGTTTATGTGTTGAATTGGAACGTTTAGTTTGAATTTTATAAAACGTTAAAATTTGCACTGTACACATTCTATATTTTTGTGTGAATTACATGTAGATAGAGTATGGGGACTATAGTGTAACACTATTGAGTTATATTCTACTAAACTGCGTACTAACGACAGGTAGACAATTTTTATTACTTCCAACGAGTCGAAGTCTTTAGTAGTTCTAATTATAAATCCCAGCGTCTTCATACCTTTATTAGTAATTTGCTGGATGTGATTAACAACATTTAATTGTGTGTCAAACATGACTCCGAGATCTCTCATTTCATTGACTTTTTCCAAGATATTGTTGATAGAGTAGTTAAATGATAACGGGGTCTTGATTCGACAAAATGTTAGTGTCTCGCATTCATCAACGATAATGAATAAGTTGTTAATTATGCACCAATTGTGTAATTTTTCGATTTCAGACTGTAGGATTAGGCAGTCACCAACATCGGATATTTATTTGAACAATTTTAAATCGTCGGCAAAAAGCAAAACTTCTACATCGTCCAACCAATTTATTATGCCATTTATGAATATGAGAAAGACAATTGGGCCAAGATGACTTCCTTGCGGTAGACCACTTGTTGCAGAAAATACATTAAAACTACATTCGGCTTTGGTCACTAATCGATTTTGATAGTTTTCCTCAAATAATCAATCAATCAAAATGTATTACATCCTACAAATATTGATACTATACATTATATATTGAAATCATCAAAGTCATCGGCGCTTCAATTCTTGAATAAGTGTCGTTCTTCTAGTCTCTAGGAAAAGCTTTCGCTCCTGCCAGCCGGTCGCCCGTGGTCTCTCTCCAGATCCTTACAATAGTCTCCCAACACACCTCCTTTGGTCATCGGATATTTTTTTGATACATGCTCTTCCTATCACAGCAGTCCCAGTAATATAAATCTTCTTTTTAACGTTTTTTCAAACAATAGGTATTCATAAAAAAATATATGTATTTATTTTTAAATTCTGCACAAAAAAAACAACCAACCTTTACTAAATGTTTTTTTTTACTTTTTCACTCTTAATAAATTAAATTCTAAACAGAAAACTGGTCTACCTATGTTCAAATGTATGCATAAGTGGTTATAATTGTATCCACAACACTTTTTGCGCAAAAAATAAATTTAATATTGAAATATGACTCTAAATTATATCAATTTGTAAAAGTATATTCAGATTATTAGATAAAAATCATACTTTTTTTGCATTCCCCAAATCCAGTTGAAGTATTTCCTTTGTTTGATCGTTTGAATCTCAGAAATATAAAACCTTAGTATCTCATACACATTTAACAAACTCGCTTCGATTTATTTTCCAATGTAATTTATTGTTCAGAATGTTCAATTTGACTTTATATGAAAAAAGTTTTTTTTTACTGAAAATTTTTGTCAGCTTTGTCGATTAATATTTCGATTAGCTCGGGGCAAATCCTGGTTCACATGGATTGAACAAAATATTTAAATATAAATATGTAAATCTTGTCAGGTAGGTATTTGAAGTTTTTGGAGGGTTTAAAAATAATTTGAGAATTTCAGAGATTTCTAACAAGAATATGGTTGACGTGTTTCCAACTGGATTTATCAAAAAATAATCAAACAAAATCACTAAGGTCTGGTTGTTTTTTTGTGGTATAACCAAAGCCGTAGACTATTTATATTTGGTCAAAACCTCACATTATTTTCATAGTGTAATCACTTAAAATTTAGAATGATTACATTGGTTAAATTAAATTCATATTTAAAATTAAAGTTAAATTCCTGCATTGTGTGCGTGTGAAAATATTGAACTGGTTAAAATATATGTTTATTTAGGTGTAATTTATATTTATATACGTGTGAAAATATTGATTGTTAAAACTTTACAAATGATTTTACTTGGTTCAATATACAATTTTATCAATACGTATCCCGTATGCAATTGTACGTTAGAATTATTTTTAGCTAAAAATAATATTGTATTTCCAAACTATGTGTTTTGTAAAGTATCAGGCAGGTGAACGCGACGAAATTTTAATAACCGTTCCGCGAATGACACCACTGGCTGGTGTCTCCCGTGTGGTGTGCAAAGCGTTTATCTTGTCGCCATTATACGAAAATGATGTGGGAGAGTCGCACGAAAACGGCTTGATTAGACCACTTGCCAAATATGTTCTTATAAGTGGCGTTTGGCAACCGGTCCTCGGTAATCTAATTGAAAAGTAGTCCGAAGCCACAGTTTGAGAAGCGCGACCGGGCAAATGTCAATCGTGACTAGCCCGCAACCAGCTAAGAACATGTACCAAGGCGGCGAGCGCCGAGCGGAGGCAAGGGGCATCGAGGCGATCGAGGCAGTAGAGTGCCAGGCGACTAACGGTGAAAGGCGGGCTCCGGTGGGGGACACTGGAGTGGCCGGAGTGGGGACACCCTTCTCAGCCGAGCTTGCTCACGCTCAGTCGCGAGAAACTGCCGCCTGATCTTGGTGCCCACGACTCTCCGCTTAGCTCCCGCGGTCCCGAATTCCCGCTAAAAAACTCGAACGCAAAGTTCGAGTACAGCTCTTTTCATTTTTCGTACGAACCATTTCCCCCAGTGAACATAAAACAATACTGACATGATTGAGATAATGTGATTCTTCATATTTTTTTGTGTGTGAAAGTTTGCGGTGTCTACGGATTCTCAGGTCGAATGTCATAAATGGTAGATTCAAAAACAAAAAATGTCTTCAAGTGTCAAAATGTGTAACAATTTTAAACTTTTGCGGTTAGTGGTTGCTGCCGTGTTTCTTGGATTAATCGAGAACGTGAGGCCACAAGGTAAGTTCGTTTTTGACGATCTTTGCTTAATTTAGTTTTGTGCCTAAACCAATAACAACAAGGGGTTTCTTTCGTTTCCGAATTTGATTGCTATTTTTTCTCGAGTGACCCAACAGCTGCTTCGCTTTTTGGATACAGAATGCTGGTGTTGCGAAAATCGTGATATCTCCTCAGCGAGAAAAACAACTGTCCAACTTTTGTATTGGAGCATTTAATTACCAATGTTTAGTTCTTGCTACGTCTATTTCATACGGATTTCTCCTTTTAGCATTGGCAACATCTCCCAAGTTTGTTATTTTAGGTATGACGTGCTGTTTTGATCTACTATTTTGACTTTCCAATGTTTATTTTACTTGGTTATAATAAACATAAACATCAGTAACCATATTAGAACAGTCGATTTTGCACCAATCTACGTTCTTTGCGACAACTGTGGAACTAATTATGTTTAACCCAAACCATACAACAACTCACAGACTAACACCGCTCATACGTGAATAACCATATAAAAAATGGTATGCTGTAGCGGGGAACGAACCCACTACCACTCGACTCAATGGTAATTGCGTAGACCACTACGCTAGTGCAATTTAATATGGCTAACCAAAATTTTAAATGAAAAGAGTTCAATTATCAGAATAAGCAAACACTTTGTGGATTGACATGATTAATTAAATAAAAACACACGTTGTTTAAATCCGAAATAATTTAAGTAAAGTGGATTTAAACAACGTGTGTTTTTATTTAATGAATGAAAAGAATTCATACTACGATTGATGTAAGATGATTGACTCTTACACCCCTGCGTGAATTTGCTCATAACATGATGATGGTCACTTAGGCATGTTCAGACAGAAGTAATTATCGCAAGTGAATCTTTTTTAATATCTTCACGCATAATTATGATATAATCAGACACATACCAGTTAGTTAACGAAATAACCAATATATGATTCCTGCAATAAATTTAAATGAAATATACATTTTGAGGATTTTAGTTTATACCCAGTCCGAAATTGTTATGGCTTGTATTTTAGTAGGTACCTACGTAATTAGTTTAAAAAAACTCCAACTCTATGTAGAAAACAATTTTTCCAGCTTTTATTAAAAAAAAATAATATTTACAACAACAAAAAAATGCGAAAAAATACTAGCTTTGTTTTGCTGCAGCATTCCGTGTTGTGTTTAAACTTTAAATCAGTGATAAAACTGAAAGCAAAAAATAATAAGGAAACATGCTAGTTTTTTATTGTCTGTAAAGAAAGTATAAAGTTTCTGCGAAAATTAAATATTTACCTACATTGCCCAAGGGAATTACTAAATTACTATTTTTTTTAATTTGATAATTAATTAACTAGTTCAATCTATAATATATTTATGCAAAGACCGCGCCCCTTTATAAGATCCTCTTTTATAATATCCTACCTATGCGTAGGTATTTTATAGTTTTAATATTATTTTTAGAAATTAATAAATTAAAAAAGATCATAAACAGTTACATACTTACGCATAAGTGTGTAGACAGGAGCTCTATATTAGTGTTAGTGAGAATCTTATAAAAGCTGCTACCGATGTAAACCCGTGGTTAGCGAGCGACGGACTGAGAATATATTTATAAAACGAGGTTTCGTGTTGACCGCGCGTTGCTGTCTTCGTATTTGATTCCGATTGCTCATCAATACTTCGTGAATCAGCACTAGAACTTTCAGCAAAACTTTCAATTCTGGTTACAAAAAATAAAAAATATATATTTTTAATGAAATTAACTTGTTAATTGATTTATTAAGGTTATTGATTAACTAGAACTGCGCAGAAATGCTTGCAAGTATCACTCAGAACTGAGGTAAAATGTTATATACGTACATTTTTGAATTTAAATAATATAATATTTTTTCTATCTCAGAAGATAGGATTTGAAGACACAAAAGAGAAACAATCACCCTAGTGGCGTGCAGTGACTCTTCGACGTACCCAACATGGGAACTCATCCATACATCCACTGGCTTCGGGCAGTCGGGACTTCTGTGCGGTATCACACTAGCAAAGCACGTATGCCGTACCGAAATAGGAAAACTATGTGTAGTGTAATACCTATCCGATGGCGTTTCATGTTGCTGACATGTGTAAATATTATGTAGGTACCTCCCATTGGGCAATGGCTGAGGCTATCGGAAACTTAGACTTATGGAGTCACAGGAAATATAACGTAGATAGTTCTCACGTTCACCGCTCGATTTGGAAAAGTAAAAGTGAAACGTTGTCCACGGCTGTGTAATAATCACAATAACAATAAATGTATTCGCTCATGATGGCGACAAAACTGCGGCTCCAACACAACCGCAATGCAAACCGTTTTGGACAGCCGAGGCAATGATTGTTTGCCGAAATTTTTAATGCATTATTATATTGCAGCCGACCCGAGAGCGCTTTGAAGTTTTTAGCCATTTTTGGGATCGAATCCAAACCATACGTTTCGAAATACAAATTACGAGAAGTTGAAAGATTTAGTGGTTAAAATATATCTTGGCCGGGTAAAATATTACATAAAGAGCAGACATAGGAATTGATAGCCAAAAACACAAATATCTCTCAAGACCAATGTTGAGAGCAATTAATAAAATGTATAAGTGGACGAAAAAAAAAGATAATATGTACTTACGTGACATGCAAGGGAATGGAAGAAGAAGTCAGAATCGTCCCATACCACGACCAATTGGAACAAAATCGGTATATGATTCGGAATAACTAAACAGAAGGTATTCCATCCTCTCTGCATAGGGTAAAATGGGGTAATATTGGCTAATAGACAGTGTTAAGTTTGTTAAAATACATCTACACCAAAAATAATAAATTATTGATATAAATGTTTTAAAAAAATAGAAACTATGTTTCACGCAATAAAATGGTTAAATGTTACATTTTTATGCATCCAAATACATATTTTAATAAATAAACAAAGTAAAATTTGTATATTTTTAATTGCGCCAATTATATTTCGCGTAACGCAATGTAAATGCAGATTCCTTTATGTAATTCGTGTTTTGAAATAAATTGCATTCTCCAAATGTTTTGGTTGCATGTGCGTTATGTCTGTAGATGCTTTTTTAGGAAGTATTTCTACATGATTCGTTTCCTCTTGCCAATTACATACTAATTTACAGGATTGATTTAAGCAATCGAATTTTATACATTTGTCAGATTTTAATACGTTCATTGAGTAAATTAGGACATATCTGTGTAAGGCCAATCTAAGCACATATAAATATGAATTCCGTAGATATCAATTCCAACAGTACTTATTTACCTGCATTGGTCAGGAACACTGACACTGAAAAGCTAAATTCACAAAAGTGTACCAATGTGTGTTCGAATTCAGTTTTCTTTCAAATCGGTACAGACCACATTTTACTTATAAATCATTTATAAACGCTTATTTCTGAGTGCGAAAGGAAAAACGGAACGAGTACAAAATAACAAGTTTTGAGTTAAGTATGCAGAATAAAATTGTTCCTTAGATACATATCTAGCAAGAAAAAATGAGATGAGTCAGAAAATAAAATAATGTGCTATTACTTTTAAGGACATATGACATGATTACATACAAAAAACAAAACTCCTAAATTTAGTTTTGGCTCTCCTCAACATTTGCGTTAATTGAATCATTCCATTCTTCCTTGCGTACACAGATTTGTTTGTAAGTAATTTTTTTTTATTTTTATATTTTGTAATGTGTTGTAAAAACATCCCACGTTGATAATTCATTTTAATAATATGTTTAACTTTTACATGTGCAGGTACTCAAAAAATACACGTAGGTTCGATTATATTTTGTATGTCTTTAAACCACAATGTTTCATGACGACATTGAAACAATATTATTAATAATCTAATTGTATGTATTAGAAAAACACTCGAAAAATAGTTATTGCAACCGGAGCTTTTTAGTTTTTTTTTCTCACTTCACGATTGTTCCAGAAAGCTCCAACATTTCTAGCAATTCCTGACATGGTTTCCTTTGCTCCCATGCCTTAAAAATTTTTGTAACCATCAAAGTAAACATTTGTGGAACGTGTGTTCTAGCAATTTATGGGCAAAGCCACCTGCTTCCACATTTGGTTCTACAGTCTACACTGCGAAAGCACTTGTGTTTAAAACTTATGTGTTTTAGGAAGCAGCCACAAGACACAATGCAGAGACACCATTATTTATTTACAGCTCGCATGTAACCCAACATTCCTGGTGAGATGATAAGCCCAGAAACTTTAAAATAAACTCGAATTGAATGCCTAATGGTGTCTTCGGAATCTGTATTTTTAAGAGATTTCAGGCTCAAGACACAATGCAGTGAAGTAAAAATTACAATGCAAACTTCAAACAACAGTCGTCGTTAGGAGATTTTAACGAATACACAATGATGATAGGTTCCTTTTATAGTTCGTAATGCTTTATTAGACGAAAAGTTCCGAAAGTTTATAATGCTGTATATATATATATAATAATAATGATGTTTTCGTTAAGAGATTATCAAACTTAGATTCGATTAGAATTTGAATGCGTATATCACTTCTTCTTGTACTGGTGCCTTTACTATTGAAAGTTGGATACAATTGCTATAAGCATCAACTTACAAATTCAAGTCCGGAACTTAAACTGCACTGCGGTTTCTTTCTCTACCATGTCTTCCTCTTGGTTTTCATTTGGGTAATATTGTATTTGTTGCCCGAAGAAGATTTGAATAGTTAGGGATTTTGGAAAATCATTTTAATCGTTTCTAACTTTCTACATAATTTTACTTTTTCTATTCGAATTATCTGTTAGATAAGTTACTCTTCTATATATTCTATTTTTTTTTTCTATAAAACTAGACTATCTAATTCTATAAATTTCCAAGCAGCAAGTTGATCGACATGAATATTTTCATAGAGAGCAATTACTTCGTGGTTTGTCATATCTAATGAAATGAAAAAATAACTTTGTAAATAATAATAATGTAATAACTTTTATAAGAGCACAGATTTAATTTTTATTTTAATGACCGACCGGTTTCGCTTGGCCTAAGCTTTATCAGGGTACAAAATTAAACTAAACTAAAATAAATTTAAAAAAGTGCATGGTTATATAAAATAAGCATAAAATAAAATAAGAGAACAGTGAGAAAACAAAAGAATACAATTTAAATTATAACAAAGAAACAGACAGATAATGTGAATTGAAAGAGGCAAAACATCAACTGAGAAGGTGATCAAGTAATAATGAGAAATTTTACGAGTTTACAGGAAATATACCTAATATTGGACTACTGGTATTACTGGTAAAAAAAAATTAAGAAATTGTGGTTTTATTCAAAGTTATTTTTTCATTTCATTATTGATATAAATAAGTTTTTATCCAACAGATCATAAAAATGCAACGAAACTGCTCGAGTGTTCCAACAGGCAAGCCGCGGTATTTGCTCACCGTGAAGTAACTGGCCGCGGCCGGTAGGTTGTATCGGCTTTCCCAACTCCGCGTGTCGCAACTCGGAATATTATCCTCAACGACCGTATTGATTTCGGTCTGCAGGTCTGCCATTATCAGGCACATTAGGAAACGATAGCTGATCATTCGAATCGTTAAAGCCCACATTTTATACGGGACTAACTAATCCATAGATATTACAATTAAACACCAACCTATCACTTGTCTTCGAAACATACGAAAATGCTACGTTTTGACATAGAGCTCAGTACAAAGCTAGAAAAATATTTTTGCTGGGGCATTGAGTATTTAAGTGCACCTACGAATGTGTTGCTAAATGGTCTTTGGTAGATGAGCTTTGAACTTGATTGCGATGTTCACGAAGGTTTTTTTTTTAAAGAAAGACAAATATTCCCAGGTTACGAATAATCTGACAACATTTGAAAAACTCCTACTGGCATCTTAATAAGCGGAAGATGTTGCTTGAGCAATGATGGAGGACTTAGCCAGCAGAGGAATTGAACCCACGACACCCCGGTGGGAATCGGAAGCGTTTGTCCACTCAGCTACTAATAGGTACATATATTCGTTTTATGATTACATATTTTTATTTTACGCTTATTATGATGGTAGTGGGAGTTTTTCAAATATTATCTGGTTATTTGTAATCCGGAAATGGTTGTCTTCCTTTTTTAAAAGAAGAGAGAAGAAACCACTTTCGGTAGGATGAGGTAGTTTTTTTTAATCTGTAGATTCACCGAAATTTGGGTGAGATGCCAGCTGATTTGAGCGATACTAATCGCTCACTGAAGAAGTCTCTAGTTATTATAGCAGTGCAAGAATCACAAACGAATCAAGCGTCAATGCAGATTGATCGAATAAGTGTATTTTAGCATTTATAAAGTTTGTAGATATTACCATACCATGAGGATACCCAGAAAAATCTTTTTGAAATCTCTTGTTTACTCTATAGATTTTCGAGCGTCCGAAAGATTATTTATCTACACCATTGTTTAGAAATAGCTGTTGATGCTAATCTGCCTTTTATAATCAGTTGAAAAGTTAATTTACTTTTACTAGAGTTTATTTGTACTTCCTTGTACTAGAGTCTTCGAATCGGGATGGAGTTTGACCTCCGACCTACTGTTGTATGGCTTCAAAGCGTTTTACATCCACCAACTGATTATTGTTAGATACGTACAAATATACCTACATAAATATCAAAGTTTATTAATTCTATGAAACTTGTTTTATTATAGCAACCCAAACAATTTGATTATCAGTATCAATTATTTTTCCTTATCACTATTATTTAACAGAGTTTTTTTCTTGGCTTGGTTGAATGCTGCCTGTTGGTGTTGATAAAACCTCTAATTTAATCTTAATTTGCGATATTCGTAAATGTATCGAATGACCGACAGTTAAAATAAAATTTTATTTACTACATAAATTATAAATCATACATTATTTCCTACAATACTTGAAACCAAATTCTAGGCCGAAACCATTGCAGGTTTCGATACTTTACGATTTGCATGATAAAAGAACAAGTGCGTAAGTAACAACCTGCCTTATTTTGTGTTTGTTTTTAGCAACTTACGTGCAATATAAATTATAAGTGTTTATCTATCGACGTACTTTACAACAGCTGTAAATGAAGCAATAAACAACAGGCACATCCAACACAACGATTAAATTCATAACAACTAAACACTATCCAGAATAGAAAAAAAAGTAAAAGGTCCCTTTGCAATTCCGCGATTATCGAACAAGCGACCATTAACCTAACCTAAGGTATAATGAAGTTTTTATAATTTTGGTTGGTTGGAACTTTAAAAAAAAGTCTTTGAGAAGAACAGTCACTCCACCCCTCAAACATTCCACCCATCCTTTCCTGGACCAAAACTGGCTTTAAATATCGTTACTTTTTACGGCCTGCGTAAAACAAAACGTTTTCAAAAAAGTAATTCGAGAATCTTAAAGAATCTCTATTTTTACTTTGACAAAAATAACTGATTATTTATTTTAAAACCGTTTTAGATAATTTGAAATAAGATGTCCGGCATTGATAGTATTCAATTATTTACACTTTAATGATAACTTAAGCGATACTTTTAAATTGTTTAAAAATTGCCAACGATAAATATACTTTCTATTTGACGTGTTGTCGAACAATTCTATTTAGGCAAAAAGAGTAATAGGTAATGATTGGGTTGGGTAGCGGAGAAAATGACTTCCGCTCACGTGATGTGTATTGGATGTTTTCTTTGGTGGAATGCATTTATCCACTATATACTGCTTATCATATGCATGTCGTGTACACATGAGGGGCTTAGAAGCAAAGGCAGCAATCTCCAAAAACGGTTCTGTAGCATTGCGTACTTTTGAATGATTATTATAAAGAAATGGAGAATGAAGTGTACAAAAATGTTAGTGCACATTAAACTAGGAACAATTTGAAACAATTATTTCTAAATTTATCAACATATTCGCAAAAGAAAAGTGCATTAAACGTTAAATCAACTTTCCAAGAAATAATTTAAAATGAAGGAGATTGCTGTCTTTGCTTCTAAGCCCCTCACATGTAACAATATAGTCGCTATATTTTGGTAGGTAACTGCAATATATATATATAGTGCGTATGCCTTTATATTTGAATATTAGTTTAGATTTCTATACTATTATAATATATTCCCATTTCGGAGATTAACTTTTACATACGAGTATATGTTGTCGTTTTGATGATCGATTATGTGCTGTTTGTGAATGGATTTATGGAATATTGACATATTTTGTGTTTAAAAATATATAAATGAATTATATTATCAAACCTATTGTTAAAACTTCTGAAACCATATCAGTAAAGTGACAACATGTAAAAAATAACAAAATAAAGGAACAAAAATGTATAGCTATATTATTTTATTTAGCCTCATCGTAAATTTCCAAGTGTAAAAATTAGTTGAACAGAATAGTGCTTTTCTCTTTGTATGAGTAAAGTAAATTAAAATTGTTTGTGAGTAAAATGCGAATATTGTAGGTATACAGAAAGTATGAAGATAGGTTCATAAGTAGTCAATAGGCACTAAACTTTTCTCACAAGCAAGCTTAACGACGATTGATATATTATTTGTATTATTAATAGAAATCACTTTTTATAAAATATGAACAGAATCATTCTGACTACCCGTCAACAGTTCCCGTACATGGCGTCACAGCCTTTCACTTTCGGAACACGTACCTACATACCTTACCTTTTTATATACCTACCTGCATAACTGCAGTTATCATGGAAATATGAAGACGCATCACGTTGTGTATTCCTCCACCGCAAAGCAGAAAGGAACAAGCCGCAATTATTACGTAATTACCTAAATAAATAACTAACAATCACGCCATTTTCCTGCAGGGTGGGTGAGATAGTGGAACGACACACAAATCTCTCGAGGAACATCCTTTTTGCAACATTACCTTCATGCATACTATTCTGTTACTCCGATTCTTGACATGACCTGAACCAAATACTTGATCATGCAATACTCTTTCTGGATGTCCCCGAAATGTATGAGATACAAATGTACTTAACTAACTAACTAACCATCACGCCGTTTCCCCGCAGTGGTAGGCAGAGAGGACGGACCGCCATATAACTCTGTCTTGGCACACACTCCTTGCTTCATTTACATTCATACATCGTCTCATACATACTCTTCTGTTATTCTGACTCTTCACATGACCCGATTCAAGTATTTGATTTACTTGATCGTGCAATGTCTTTCTCGGGCGTCCTCGACTTCTTCTGCTTTTATTTATTTAGTTTTACAATTAAAAATAAAAAGAACGGAGATTATAAAATCTATTGTATTTTTGGCGGTTACTTTTTTTTTTCACCATCGATATCTTTTTATACGGTCGTCGAAATTCACTACGAATATTCCTTTTTCGCCTCGAGAGTCCTTGACTTTTAACTGGTAAATTTATAATGCCACAAGATTGCTCATAGCCCCAAAGCAGCACCTATACATGTCCTGTCTCGTAATAAGTGAGACTTACTTTATTTGTGAAGTATTAAAGTTAGATGATCGCGGCCCTATAGCATAAAAATTGCGTAACTCGGTTTTTAAAGGGCGGTCGTTGCGCTCTGATTGCTGCCGAAACCGCTGGCTGCCCGTTCGTCCCTCGCATCGAATTACTGGAGCGACCTTATAAAGATAGCATAAATTGTAAGTGCCTACCTTATGATGCGAAATAAAATAAAGTCTTCCAACCCAAAGGGGTGTATTATTGTTCACTTTAATGTGTGGTAATGGTGTTAAAGAAAAGCTCATAAAGGATACGTTAGTATTCTATTCTATTATTCTGTGAGTAAGATTTGCTACATTGTTTGGTACAGGTATTTTTTTTGTCGTGTCTCTTGACAGTTGCAGGCGATATTTACTCGTCAAATAACACTATTGAAAAATCTTAATTTACTTAAATAGATTTCATAGGAGTTTATTTTAAAACGTAATTTTTCTAAAGCATGACGGAAACAGCTGTTTTTGATGAACTTGTGGGTTGGGTTGCTTTTCGACCAATTGTTGTTTACGTAGACATCACATAGAAAATTCGTACATATTTAAAAAAAATTAGTTACTTGTACATTAATTTAAGTTTACAAAATAACTAATTATAATTTATATACTATTTTATAATGTAACATATTATAACTTATATAGTATTGAGCGTAACATACTATTGAATTTTGTTTGATTCTAACAAACTATTTTGAATTTATTCATCGGTGTAATTTTTATAGTTTCCGGCAGCGCATTATAATATTTCATTCCTTTAAATTGTTTTGCGTATTGGCTTTGTTCTTTTTTGGTAGTCTGATTTGATGTAGGTACATATACATAATGGTTAAGTTCAGCAAATATTGGTAATGTGCCATCAGAAATTAGCAGAACATCGGCCTGTACCTACTGTATGTTGAAAAGTAATAATATATATTTTTATCTCCATGCATAATATTTTCAGTGCATGACAGGTAAACGTGGAAAATTCAATTAATAGGAAACTGAATGCAGTAGTTTAATAAAAGTCTCTCAAATTAAACTTCTAGCTCTCGATAGTGGAGTTCTGATACTAATCCTGATGGGTGGTAGTAAAACATGTAGCCCGAGAGAAAATAATAGGCAGTAGTATGAACAAGATCAAGAAATTCCAAATTGCAATAACTCATTTAAAAGTGCTTCTCGCTAGAAATGTGGTGAGGGATAAATTAAGTTATCGAAGGAAGCAATCACTTTGTAGCTTGACATTATAATTTAAAAATAAAAAATATTTTTTTTTTAAGCCACTTTATTTATACACATATAACAATTCGACCGGTTTCGGTTAAACTTAACCTTCATCAGGAACGTATAAATATAAACATTTATATTTATACGTTCCTGATGAAGGTTAAGTTTAACCGAAACCGGTCGAATTGTTATATGTGTATAAATAAAGTGGCTTAAAACAAAAATATTTTTTATTGATAAATTAAGTGCCTACCTACCTTAGCTACGCAAGTGTGGAGGTCAGCGAGAGGGGTTCGGTTTCAGCTAGCTATTGCAGAAGGAAATTACGGATAAAATATTGTATCTTTCTCTTTATGAACTCCTGCCGAGAATGGCGCAGCTCGCGGGTTATGTTTATGCGAATATTTGTTGGTGTTTTATGTATTTTATGGAACTGGTAGTTTTTTAGTGCCGTTCGGGTGCTGCAGTTCGACTGGAATCACGGAAAACTTTTCAGCAAACTGTTTTCCTGAAAAATTATATCGCAATACCTGTGCTCTCGATACATACAGCTAACAATCCTCGGATTAAAACTGCGAAGTTTATTCGTTTATAGTTCATAGCAAGAAATTGTGAACTATTTCCTGCTTCCTCCTCGATTACTTTTTTTTTATTTTCTTATATTTCATAATAAAATATTATCCCTTCTCTAATAATAATAATAATAATAATAATAATAATAATAATCTCTCTGTATGTACTCTTGGAACAATATTAAAAGTTGAGGTATTTCGATAAACCTATTTTGGCGACTGAATGCGAAATTTTTTTAATAATTATTTAACCATCATTTTTTTGGGTTTCTATCCCAAACTTTCCTTAAAAACTATGAAACGTCTGCTTTTCAGTTCCCCAAACCTTTTTTTAAAATATCCTAATGGCCATAAAACCTTTGTAACGACAACATCTCATTTAGCCAAACCCATTATGGGCGCAGTAGAAAACAAAGAAATACAATAAATTCAGGATCGTATAGTGCTTGTAAAAAATACGTTTCCAATAGTAAAAGTCTGGAACACTGGACCGAAGCCAAGTCGATAATGTAAGCACGGACGTGTTATTCAAAAATAAAATAAAAACTTTAATCTTTTCCATTTGGTCAAACATCTGTCAAACATATTATGCAAATTTAGTATATTACTTACGTGTATAATTATTAGATAGGTATTCTGTTTGTACATATTTTGGGTGCATATAATATAGGTAGTAGGTTGGTTTCTTATGAACGTTTCTCAAAACATTAGCGTACTATGATAACATTGGTGAAGTTCCATAAAATAAGCAATGACATCAGGTCAACTCATAAGACATACGAAATATTGGTCTTAGTCTCTTGAGTAGTCTGGTAATCGTGGGAACTTGGAAATATGGAATCAAATAGACCAGACTGGTCGCAATGTCAAGAGCGTAGCAATATATCACGTTGAAGAATAAGATACGACGGACGTATATGGATGTTAAGTAGCTAAGGAGAGCATGCCGAAACCAAGGCATGTGCGCCTATACTCTGTGGGGAAAAGGGCACGATGGTAAAACAGAGACATAAGGGAAGTGCGTGTGGCGAGACAGAGGTAGTTTTTTTATATGTAACTGACTAAAATATCGTCGCTGAAAAGGCAAAAAGGCTGAAGCGACACTTTGGTCATAAATGAGTTAAATATGCAGTTTTGATCAGTATTTTATCTGCATCGAATGTTCTGACTCTCGTTAGATTATGAAGACTTTTGTGGCCCTTCAGCCATCTAAAATATATTTACCATTTGGGAGAAGGCTTGACTCAAGCGACACAAGTTTGGGAATGTTTCAGCTTTTTGTAGCTTCAGGTAACTCAGTGAGATCATTGAGTTACCTGTTACCTTTTTTTTCAAAATTGTTCCAGATACTGAAGACTTATGAATTTTACTGTAAAACAAAAATAACTTCAAAGTGCTCTGGCGTAAACTTCCCAATATGGCGGTTCAGCCCTTTTGCCTTTGCGGCGACAATATGTTACGAGAGTTCCAACCTTCTGACTGCCTAAAACCGGCGGGATCATGGTCTCCCCAATGTAGGAGTATTTGGGGAGGGCAAGACGAAAAAGAAGATGTAGATCGGGAAGAGTCTGTCTTTGCAAATCTGATAAAGTAAAAATAAAAATAAATAAATTCAATAATTTTAAGCAATTTCTTGATTTGGAATAGTGGTCGCTCACTAAAACGACCCGAAGAGTGCATTTTATCTATGCAGCAGCGTAGTACAACTAAACCTGTTTGCTGATTGCGGTGAGTCATCTCTATAATTCGCCCTTGATGTGATATTTCAAGAAAGTGGCGTTATAAGAGTTAGCAGTACGAATACGCGTATATTTTTTATTTGTCGCATTGACGAGGGTGTGGCAAAAAGGCGAACACTTTTACAGTGTGCTCAGTGCAAATAAATCTTTCCATTGTTAGTCACAACCTTTTAATGACTGGTGCGACTTTAACCATTCTGCCTTAAAATTTCTAAACTAAAATCTCGCATCGGCAAGAAACAGATAAGTCCTTCGTGTCGAAAATTAACGAACCGGTCAAAGCCAGGTCAATGAGCGTGGGGGGGAGTGTCTAGGACTGTCAAATGCCGCCTGCCGACTACCGACTACCGAATGCCAAGCATCAGCCCGTGTTGTTTCAGGCTACATCCCTCGAGCGGCGATGGCGATGACGGTGTGGTTCTATTTCGCAGTGCCACCGCTCGGCGTTTCCTGCTCCGCGGCGGACCGGAACACGCTCGCCTTCAGCTGCCAGCCCGAGCCGATCCGCACTGACTTTTACCCGAGAACGCCAAACTGTTTCACCTTGCCACACCCCAGCCTTATAACGTATATCAAACTGGGCGGGATAGTTATGTTATTTTTTTTTAAATATGCGGAAGTTAATCTAATAAAAAATAAACCACCTAATGGACCGCAAACATCGGGTTACACCGTTAATTCAAACACATTTTCATGACGTTAAAATATAGATACCTTTCTCTAACTAAGTAACTCACCATCCCAGCTTTCCTAAATTTCTAGAGAGGATAGCACCTCACGCAACTCTGTGTGTGCACACACTCTTTCACATTCATCATCGTCTCATGCATACTCTTCTGTTATTCCAACTCTACTTATGACCCGACTCATTACGTTCCTGTGACGTCATTCCCCTTTCACTGACGTATATATTCTCCAAATAAGAGTCAACCATTGGACAAAAACATACATTTCGTTTGTACCATGTCTTTGCGGGCCTTATATGTCGTCCTTGGGGTGATTTTTTTCGAAAAAATAGAAATTATCAAATAATTATTTTATGCCTTTTTATTCTTTCTAATATTGAAGATCCAGAAAATCCGTGTCATTCTGGAAATGTGTGAATGGCTAAGGGCCGGATTATTTAAAAAAAATCTAAACAATGACTAAAACTCCAATTTAGACGAATCGTACAACATGCGCTTAGTTTGCAAGCAAATTATCATTTATAATTAAAACGAAATAATCATTTTCCACATTAACGAAAAGTCACACAAACTAACGAAAGCCATCCATTTCTGGTGAATCGACTAGGTAAAATGTCTGTAGGTATTCTCGGTTATATAAGAAATTAGCAAGAACGAATGTTAAAATGTGTAAGTCAAGCGAGCCGCTGTTTGATATGGCCTTTGTACACTATGTCTCTTGTATTGTTGCGACTCCAGTACTTGCCTCTCTAACCTTCGTTCAGCCAAGGTTGCCTTAATCTCAAATCTTTATATTATGTCGTGGTCCGTCGATACCGCGAAACACTATCTTTAGCCTAAATAGTTTCTAATAAATTATACAGCGTTCCGCAATTAACTAACTATCATAATATCAAGTTTCCGTGCGGGTTGGCAGTGTTAGCACATCGGGTACCTACTCCAAAGGTAATTTATAATAAGTATTATGTGTACCTATCGTTTTTCTGTTTTAACAAATTTGCACTTACGCAAGTACCTGTAGAGGCCAGAATGAAAAGAAACATTAAAATGTTTGATTGTTTGGCAAATATCTGAAAAAAGAAAAAAGTTCGATTTTGTTTGATTTAATAACTATAGTATCTTCGTATCTAGAACCTACGTACCTATTTGATAAGTAACTCTGTATTTATAGTGTGTACGAAATCGTACGCAGAGTTGTAATGTGTTGTGTCTGAAGTGCGTAGGTACTTTACGTTTCACAATATCACTTTTCCGATCTCGTTTTTAAATCTATAGAGAACCATTATAAATGGTCGTTACCTTGCTAGTGAATGCCATTGTGGCCTTTATCCAATGTTATCTAAAAGCATTTTTACGCAAAACAGGACCGAATTAGGCCACCAATACAGTATATCCAAATTACACACGCACGACTTTGATTTGCGTGAAAAAAATAGACTATTGAACAAAATGTTTACTTCAATAAGTCATGCCTTGGAGATTAGTTCTGATGAATAATAATAGAGACCGGGCTTTAAAGTTGCCGGAATAAATGGGTAAATAACTACTGTTCTATGTACGAGTTCCTACTTACCAACTTGCATAAATTGTTGTTCTTTCTGTGACTAACTAGAGTATTCATCTGTGAGCCACAAATCGACAAGGAGTTAAGATTATTGAGCCCAATTGCTCGTTAGTTACTTTATTTGTTACCCGTTCATAGCTGACGCAAGCTGCTATATCAAAATTTAATATAACGACGTTTCCTAATGTCTCTTTCATTATCAAAACAGTACTTTCATTTTTGTCTCGGTTTTTATTACGATGTCGTAAGTAGAAGTTCCGTGCCTGAAACTCGCTATGTTTTATGATTCAGAGCCGCAGCAAATATACCCAATTATTGTTATCATTGAAACACAAGAAACTTATAAACTGCTTTCAACGATCAATCAGACCTCCGGGGTACCCTGAACATATTTCCAGCTCTAATGGCGTTCAAAATTAAAATTTATTTCTAGCGTGATACGAAAGTCGAACACACGAAAATTCAGTTTAAGTCATTATTTCAGTCTCCAGAATAGTATATTTAACATTTATGTGGTATCAAGATTAAAATCCCGAACAATTTATCTATTGCAAAATAGGATCAATTCAATAAAAATGGGAGGATATTTTTTTTTGTTGATATTGGGATATCAAGAATACAAGTTTGGGTGAAAAGAATTTAGTTTTGAACTTTTTAGGATACTGGGGAATATATACAATAGTACTTCAAATTACAAACTCAAATTAAAATGCACATGAAAACATCCCATAAAAATATTAACAGTCAGTTGCTTTTGCAGAATAAATTCAGGCTCTGCTCTCGATTTAGATTCTAATGTAATAATTATTTTAATCGCTCTACATCAACACTTTCTATTACAAAATCATGATGCAGCCAACACGTTCGTATGAAGACTCTCCATTATGTATTAATTTATGGAAACCATTATTACATAAAATAGATTAATTGCATATGGGCTCATAATATGCCAATTAGGGCGATTCGCATGAAATATCGAAGAAATTAAATTATTTTAAACAGAGTCTACTTTTTATGTACAGATACATTTGAGATTCTTTGAGACGGCTGGTAGCCGAATTGACAAATGCATCGGGTTCCCACCCAGGTGTCATGGATTCGATTTATTTGCTAGCTAAGTCCTCCATCATTGTACAAGCAACATTTTCCGCTTATTATGATGGTAGTAGAAGTTTTTCAAATATTTTTAAGTTTTTCGTAACCCGGGAAATTATTAATTTTCTTAGGTAAATTTTAAATAATCTTCAGAATGACATTTCAGCAAATTTATTAAAAAAATAATAAAACGGAAAAATACATTTTTAATCAAATTATTTTCAATTCTTTATCATCAGCATTTTGATTAATTATTTTGTCATTATACTGCTCTGACAAATTTATAATTGTTTTCGAGATTATTTGACTGTATACTCAAATGAAGCAATGTGTATCTATTTAAAAATATTAATTATATTGTTTTTTTAGGTATTTTCCAATACCAGATTATTCCATTCTTCATACCCGAAATAAGAAAAATAAAAAATAAAAAATAAAATTGGAGATATTTGCATACTTATGCATACAAATATATGTGAATGAACAATATTTTTCTGTAGAAAATATGTTCTGGTGTTTTCTTTACCATTTTTAAACATTTCCATTTTTTATTATGAAATATCACAATACGAAAAACACGGTATTTCAATGTAGGAAAACTCTGCTCAAACAATAATGGAGATCCTCAATCTGAATATTACTATCGCAATCTTGTGCTATTTTGAAACATGGCGTAATATCGATTTTAGCACCGGCGTTAAATTCCAGATATTGAGCACAACACTCCACGAGTTGTCTAAGTGTCTGACCATTATGATCGTGATGCAGATGCAAAAGTTTAGATATTCGACATAGTTACCAACCTCACAAAAAATTGTCAAAAATTACAAGGAGAGATTGAACCCTCGGCGTTTGGGATTCTAATGTTACGTACCTAGACACATTACCTAAGTAAACTTGCCTCGGACCACCCAGCAACAGCAATAAATTGTCTTCCCAATGCGTTTCTCCTACCGCTATATTATAAAAAACCGCACTCTTATATTATTATTCGCTTTTGTTCATATTTAGGTAATTTTGGTAATATTATTCATTGCGATATGCCTACATTCTTTATGCTTTGAACAAGTGGATCACCAATTGAACAATACTCGTAAATAACCATCATCTAACTCTAAAGTAAGTGGGCGCAATATGTTTGCTATGATATTATGTCATCTTATTTATCTACTCTGGTAGCGGGTATCTAATGTGCATGTCTACAAACACTTGTCACATTATTTAAATATGTATTTTATGGTTATCATCTATGATTCCGAGATAGAAAGCGAAAAGTCTTCTAGTAAATATGTTTTGTTACTTCTACAAGTGTGTGCGTTTGAAAGAGCTTGAAGTTGGTGAAATTGTGTTCATTCAACTGTAATGGCCAATATACAAATGATTCTGCTAGTTTGGTATGCTTACTGGTATTTATGTTGTAGAAAGATGGAATTTAACGTTTTTTTTGCAGGAGTGAGTATATTTTACACGAGTAAAGAGCATTTAGTACACAGGCATACCAAGCAAGTAGGTATCAGTTAAATATGTGTAAAAATACAACGATATGTCCTGTTCAATTTAACAATTATCATGTAAAATTACTTCATTCAGTTTTGAGTCAATTCAAAACAAGGCTGAATGCAATCACAGAAATTATTCAATAGCTTAATCCACAACTTGATCCAAATCTGTTAGCGCTGCACGAAAGGAGTATGATCCAGAAAATGACGCACTGTCCTGATCTCATAAGACACACCATTCGAAACCGGTAAAACTTAGTCAATTAAGCAAAAGTGACATACCGTCTTTATTCATTTGTACACAAATACAATGCAAGAGTTTTACAATTTTATGAAGTGCCGATATATGTAAATGTTGCATTAATATTAAGACTAGGGCGACCAGTTTCCGCGTTGCTACGACCCACACCACCACACACACACACACACTCAAAGACTCTAATGCACATACTGTTTTTTTTAATATTCAAGCATTATGTATCCATACAAAATTTGAGTCATAATAATTCGATTTTTTGTTTGTAGGTGTAGTATTTAAGTGTAAATGCTGCATCGCAAAAATGTCGTAGCAAAAATAGCACCAATAAAGACTAATTTTGTTATGAATTTGACCGATGAGATGATGCAAGATTTTATCAGAATCACGTGTAGGTGAATGCAAACTACTTGATGATATTGGTCAGACAATGAATTTGAAAATAATGTGATTTGTACTTAAATTTACAACAAACTTTTATTAGCGAATTAAGATTAACTCAACGTCTAATTTTAAGTGTACATAAAAAAAATTCAAGTTTTTACTTTGTGGCCTATAAACCAACGGACTTACATAAGTATTATCCTGAGAAGAGCTAACATTAAGCCGGAGCGGTGTGAAACTGTTGAATTGCCAACTACGCCTACAATACTATATTTCAGGAAATATTATTTTTTTTAAAGTGCGGAAAAATTAAACAAAAATAAATAATCAATTTATTAAATATGTGATTAAAGTAAGAATTAGTATATGGTATGATGTTAAGCTCGTTGACTGCGAAACCGGAGTTTGCGGGTTCGAAACCTGAGGCGGCCGGTGTGGGCGAAGAAATATGGGTTTTATATAAATGACAGTTTATAAAAAGGTTTCAGTAGCTCAATTGGCAGAGACGTTACTATCTAATAGAATAAAGTTTTCGGGTTCAAGTCTCGGTCGCAATCCAATCTTCTTTTTTTCTGTGTCTTATTTAGTTCATATTCGGTTAAAAAATTGAGATATTTTTTTCAATAATTTATAACATAATTAAATATGTGTAATGAAGAGACAACACAAATAGTACAAAATAAAACAATGAGAATAATTCTTAAGCGCAACATATGCACACGTATAAGAGATATAATGTTAAGGGAGCTAAATTTCAAGGCGGTTTAACAAAGTGTATATTTTAATAAATTTATTTTCATAAAATTAACAAAGGCATGATGTGAAAGGAACCGGACGAAAAATGCAAAAAATCACTCAAACAACGAAAAAATCAAGCACATGAGTTTCGTGTCTATAGAACTGTCCAACTCTACAGTGAAAATCCAACAGAAAATACTGAAATATGTTGACAGTTAACATTCATATATCTACTCGTGTGTTTGGATATTCATATTTACATATCAGACATTAGAGCACACAACAATGTGATAACTTAAGATTAATAAATACATAAATAATTAATACATTGTACCTACAGTTAACTAAAGGCTCGGCGCTGAGTCAAACGGCGCCTGGTGCAGGTAAACTTTTTGTTCGAACAGAAGATTGGTACCAACTCGTATCAAGTAAAATATGAGAGGCGCAGGTTTTTATTCCACTTAGTTCCACGGGAACTTACGGGTTCAATTCCCGTTCATGAATGTTATGGTTTTTTCGTTTTCTATCATATATATGAGACACTGTGATTAGGTACTTTCAGCGCCTTGGCGATTCGCTGCCTGGAGTGGACTGCTCCAATTGCGGTTGCACAGGACCGGCCCTGGGTAACTGCACACTTTGATTAAGAAATTTAATTACATTTTTTTTTCTAAAATAAATTGCACCTATGTATTTTTTTCTATCTGAGAGTATTAACTTAGTTGTTTTTTACAGAATACTTGTAATAATTTTGTAAGAAGCATCACTGGTCATGACCCGGTTTGGGCGCCACCAACAAAGCCACCAGTGACCATCTGGAACCGCAAGATGATACCACTACATTATTTACACACTAAATTATTTTTTCTACATTACGCGTTCAAAAAACAAAGCAAACGATGATTTATAACTTTTGTTGTTGCGAAATCGTAGGAGAGATGAACTCATTGAAATATCTGCATAATTTATCTGCAAATTTATGGAATGGGACGGGTCCACTACAAATAATGCTAATTCGGCATTCATCTTGGATAATTGCTATCATAATAATTATGACTATTCCAATCGTTAATTTCATATTATATAATTTTTTTGTATAATTTATAACTAGTTTTACTACCCGGTTTCGACCGAGAATTAAAAATAATGATATAGTATGTACAATAAATATGGTGATTTGTAAGATTTTGACAGTTTTATTGATGTTTCAAAGCTTTTTGAATTAGCCGTGTTGAGCTTAAAATTTCACTAAATAAAACAGCCAAAGCTCTTTCATTAGCTTCCACGCAAAATATTTACTGTGTTTGTTACATCATTCGAAATAATTACGCATAAAGCTCATCGTTTCTCCAATATTATTGACGCACTCGTGTAGCAAAGTTTTATTTTTAACTCTGCTCATTTTATTTTTTATTTTACGAGATTTTCAGAAAACACGTTTTGCTTTATGTTTATGCCGATGAATCGAACGTAATAAATAATGTTTTATTGCGAGTTCTTTGTTTACCATTTCGCAATTCTATGGGTAATTCATGTACGTTATTTCGAAGTTATTTCACTAGCCAGAATTATAAACTATAAATCTTTCTGTTGAAAATTTCGATATCGACATTGTGGGATATGGGAACTTTAAGCGCGGCTGTTAGTTACCTACCGACTGTTAGGCAACAATTTTTCAGATAACCATTCTAGATTCGATGGTATTTTTAAAAGATTCTACAATAATATATCTGTTTGATTCTATAAAGTACTTAGTTTCTTACCGCGTACTACGCAAATGTGTGGTGATTTGTCATTCCCTAAAATTATTACGAAATAAACGTTCTTCCAACTACGCGCTATTTTCTACGACTTTTTTCATCTGGCCAAATGCCTCCCACATTCCCACCAAAGATTAAAAAAATTTGACTCCGTAAATCAATTCAATCATATTTGCCACCATTTAAAAATCGTGAAAAAAATTATACAAAACAATTTTTATTTATCATTGCATTTCAAGGTCTTTAGTACATGTCAAATAACTTGTCCTTATAATAATATTAATAATAATAAAACTTTGATAATTTGTATGGTTTTTCACCATTTTTCTAAAATATTACTTTAATTGTGCTTAAAAAAGGTTAAACGAGTGATTTTTGCAGACGATCTCAAAATATTTCTACAAATAAGAAGTATTGAGGATTGCCTGCATCTTCAAGCTGACGTCGATAACAGTTCTGAATGGAGTCAACATAACATGCTTCATTTCAATATCTCGAAATGTGTAGTCCTATCTTTCACCAGAGCATTTAGTCTCACCTACCACAGGAACACGATGCTCGATCATCATCTTAAACGTGTTTCTACTATAAAAGATCTTGGGATTGTGTACGAAAGTAAGCTTGCATTAAATTTTCATGTTCATATCGAAAGGGTGTGCCAGTCGGCATTAAAAATGTTAGGATTTGTTCTCCGAACCGACAAGAGTTTTCGGGATACCCAAACTCTGAGAATTCTTTTCTTCTCTTCGGTTCACAGTAGGCTGTAGAGTTAGAGTGGCTCGGTTATTTTGGATCCTCATGAGGTGGGGTACTCCCTCATGTTGGAAAGGGTCCAGAAAAGGTTTCTGAGATTTCTCTACACGAGGGAGCGCGGCCACTATCCGTGGCACTACCCGACGAACTTTCTCCTGGGCATGCTCGGACTTCACTCCTTGCGGCTCAGAAGGGAGGGATATGCCGCCACTCACCCTTTCACACCTGCGAGGCTATATCGATAACCCTGTTATTTTGGAGCCCGTAAGTCTCTATGTTACTGATGACAATCTAAGATAGCGTCATCATGGATTATTCTATCATCCTGCTTGTAGGACCAACCTGCCAATGGTTCTGCCGGTGGGGAGAAGTATATTGCTCTTGAACAAAATCTCTCCCGATATCGACATATTCTACGTCAGTGAGGAGAGATCCAGAAGTGAAAACTTTTTTTTTCTGTAATTATTTCTTAAATTGTAGTTAATTTCAAATACATATAATTTCTTATATTTATTAAACTATGAAAAGTTTGTAATGTATAAGAAATTATTATTAGTAAAAATACTATGGTAGGCTAATAATAATTATTATTATTATTATTTGATGATTTGTATAGCGCCGTTTTTGAGAAAAATTACCTCAAGGGCGCTGTACAGATCTTATTTTCTAGTTGAAATTAATTCCTAGTGTAAAGAAAAAATATACAGAAACATACCTACCTGGCAGGTCCCATTAGATAGACACACTTATTAACTTAAAATTATAATTATGATTTTTATATATATTTATTTTTTATGTGTTTTTTTGTTTATTTTTTCCGATTTTAGGGCATGGGAGCTAATTTAAAAATTGAATTTCTAAATTTGTCTAAAGGTGATTCGTCGAGAAATAGATTATGTTGAGATTCTTCTAATGAATTTAAGGATAAAATGACGTCAGACATGGCTTAGATAGTTTTAATTTGTATACATATTATATAATATTTCCTCCTTGTTATATTAGGTTAGGTAATTTAGTATGAAGCACACTTGAGGTGAAATATCACAAAACTCCGCTATATAAGTTCCCTGTTCGTATTATTATTATTAGATTGGCATCAGAGATGGCAGAAGTGACTGATGACGTCAGAATTCCAGCCGACTGACATTATGTTTTAATTGTCAAAGGTTCTTGGAAATATAATCGCAACAAACACATCCATTCACTAAGTTATAGGAACTTCAAAACGCTTGTCGGGTGTCTATTATTCAAGCCTGGGTATAAATCAATCATGTAATGCATAGTTACCGATTTTCCGACTGCCCGAATAAATGACGATCTTGATCAATGAAGATGTCGTCCATCAGGTTGTCAGATTGCGAGAAAGTGCCGAATTTAAGTGCTTTAAACTTTTTGAGTTAATGAAGACATTCCAATCCGCCGTATTTGATCGGCATACCTATTACCTATTCAACGGTTGATTGAGCCTAGCAGATCTTCATTCGAAATAGTCAATTTTTCGTGGTATTGAATAATGAAAACAACTATTATATTTTCGTAGAAAGCAAGTACTTAGCGGTGGGACATTATGTTTTAAATAAAGTTGGTTGCATATTGATTATTAATTCTGGTAAAATTATACTTCCCGTATCAACGAACGAACGAAGTTTCGCGTACACCATTAGGTATGTGCAATGCTGACTTGTTGCAAATATTTCAGTAAATTAGTTTTTCAAAAAAGTATTAAATATTTTTTTGTGTACTGGTTAAAGATTAAAATAATCTTTGTGGCTTGACATATTTAAAGAAATGAAAAAATAACTTTGTCTAAGACCACGAATATTATTTTAATTTGTATGACCGACCGGTTTCGCTTAGCTTAAGAATCATCAGAGTACAAAATCAAAATAATAATTAATTTAATTTAATCAGTTTATTTTTGTATCTTGATGATACTTAGGCTAAGCGAAACCAGTCGGTCATAAAAAATAAGATAATATTCGTGGTCTTGTACAAAGTTATTTTTTTATTGCATTAAAATAATCGTAAGCCAACTGAACAATTTAAAAAGATTAACAGTAAACGGTAAGCACTTTCAATCGCAGTTTAGGAGCAAAAAGCTCGCGTTTAGCGGAAAATGAGAAGAGACGCTCAGTTCTTTTGAATCATTAAAAGGGCTTCATCCCGGCATGGTGACAGCCATTCCTCGGTAAAATTGAGGGTCTAATGGCGGTTTCTGAAAGGAAATACGACTCCGAATGACATGTGGCCGCTGAACAAGAATGGCAACAATCGGTACATCTAGTTCTTAACTTAAGTTCAAGGAATTTTGATGAATTACTACAGCAGATGTTGCGAAATCTTCGGTTGACCATTCAAACTGTATGGTCCTGCCAATGGGAGATCCGCTGAGAAAGAGGGAGAGGTTGCAGTACAGCTACCAGCGGTACGCCTTTGATTAACAAAACAAGCCCCTCTAAGTTCTGAATTAACTGTTATTTGTTTTCTTTTTTGTCTAAGCGCTAATAAGCCGCAAGGATGCAACTAGTTGTTGAAGTTAATTTTCTTAAGAAGTGGGATTAACTACTAAATGTGTGTGTCATTAATCAGCGCAAATAAGTCGGTATTTTATGATTACCCATTCAATTCTTGGTGAATATGGCATTCAGCACTGGCAAACTAAATAAGATATTCCAGTTTATGTTTGTAATTATGAGAGTCTGAATAATAACCATTTTGTACAAAGCGATTCATATAACGCTATGCTTCCACTATTTCTGTCATAGTTTAAGGTTTTCAACTGAACCGGGCTCTTTTGAAAACTGGGCACTTAAAAAGATTAAAGACCTCGGATTTTCTTAGATATAGGTACTTAGACTCTCTACATCTTTTGGTCACGCGAAAGCCACGGATTCATATCCCGACACCGGGAAATAATATTTCTCACAGAACCTAACCATGTCTGAAAAGCTAGGTAGTACTTGGATAATTTATATAGCGCCATTTAAAGTTAAATATCACCTTCTACTGCCAAATATTAATTTTCCCCTCCTCCTACCCTTCCCCGCTTCAGCCTATGCATTCCGAACATTGGAAAAGATTGGTATTAATACTTCCAGTGTACCAACATTGTAAAAATCTGAAAAACCGCTTTCCTAGCGATTACCGATTGAACTGTTAAAAAGTACACATGTGTACAAAAGACGCCATCTACTTTTATAACAAGACCTGTCAATAATCGTTCCGTCCACGCGCTCGGTCAGCGACGCCTTGCCAATAAGTTATTTACGTCACCAGAATGACAGCAGGAAAGAAATTCAACACACCGCACTGTTGATAGTTTCTACATTTATTGATTGACCTGTGAAATTATTACATCACAAACAAAAATAGAATAGACACGCGCAATCCGCCATCTTACAAAGTAAAAAACTTCATAATTCAATCATAAAGAAATAAAATACTGCGTAGGAGTGTAAATATAACTTATGTATTATTAACATTGGAATTAGCTTTAAAGCATTAATGCTTATTTATTATTAAATATTATCAATAATCTAAAAAAAGATGGCAGCCTAAAATCGGAAGAAATAAAAATATATGAAATAATTTTCAACATAAGTATGAGATCGTTTAAAAATGCCGCTTTCTGATATGGTCTTAATGGCTCAATTGTCAGAATGATACTCCCGGATAGAGTAGAGGCTTTGAGCTCGAGTATCGGTCATGACCATTGTTCTTTTTAGTTACTGGCTTTTTTATGTTTCATATTTGTGTTTTAGATTATTGATATTATTTAAATATTTGTTAATAATGTATTAAATAATAATGAATGAAATATGAAAAGTCTTCGCAATTCCAACATAATAAAAGAAAATACAGCTTGACATTGATATCTTTTCCGACGGCCAGAAGAGAAACTAAACGCTACGTTTTTTGTTGTTCGGCTGTCAAAATATTTTCAATTCGGTTTCTTCAAAGTTGATTGCGTTTGATTTTATGATATAAAGCGATACAAATTGGAAACGCAATGATAAGTGATGCACAAAACATTGTTTAGACATTCATAACCCATGAAAAGTACCGATATTAGGACAAACTGCTACAAGTTTAAGTTATGTTGTCAGCTTTGCGGAAAATAATTTCTCACGAAAAAAAGTATTGTATTTTTGATTGGTTGCTGTATTGCAATTCAAATAAATGTATGCATTTTAATGTTTTCTCGATACGAGCTTGATAACAACTCTCAATTGAAATCTCGTTAATAACGAATCGCTTTAAATAAAGCCTATGTCTAGGAATTTATTTTGCCCTGTAATCCCACATATCTATGGTGACTGGAAACTACGCCACCGACTTCAAAGTTATCCATGTCATGCTACAATGAGCGGTATTAATTTGATATTTACTTTTTCCCTTTTGAAATTGGAAAAAGCGGGCGCTTCCCATTTTTATGCAGATTAATAACTTTCTATGGAAAGTTGGTCGGATTTTTTTTCCGCTTATTTTCCCACCGATTTGTCGTGGTAACACTGCGGCAGACAATTCAATCTGATGCGCAATTAGCGGCGGCCGCCCGAGGTGGGAAGTAAATTAGAGTGCGATCATTGTCATAGGCGAAAGCGCGCCGGCAATAACATGCAACAATACACAATGCAATCGAGTACCTAGTCCTTTGTGAGCGCTGCCACCGCGGCTTAACTGAGGATTTATGTATTTCCCGATTCCAAGCGGAATCTTGTAAGAATAGGGCGGTGAGCCCATTGCAAACGGTCTTCTTTCTTTTCTCTGAGCACGCGTATGTATTTTTATCATTATTAATGAACACGAATAAAGATTAACTTTCATTATCAAACAAGAAATTTAATACGCAGTGACGATAATCTTATATTAAAGTTACCCAATGTGTCCAACAATTGTAATACCGTCCCCGGAAAGGCAAAAGGGCTGAGGCGCCATTTTAGGAAGTTTACACCTGAGCAGTTTAAAGTTTTTTTAGTTTCGCAATAAAATTCATAAGTCTTCAGTACCTGGTTGGATTTTGAAAAAAAAAGTTATCTCAATGCTCTCACCGAGTTACCTGAAGCGACAAAAAGTTTCATACTCGTGTCGCTTGAGTCAAGCTTTATGCCAAATGGTAAATATAGTTTAGATGGTCAAAGGGCCACAAAAGTCTTCAGAATCAAACGAGAGTTAGAAAATTTGATGCAGAAAAATAAGTTTATCAAAACTGCATATTTAACTCATTTTCACCGAAGCCAGAGTTCACGAGTTCGAGGCCCGGCGTACACAAATAAAATGTATTAAAGTTATATGTATTGTTTCACATATAATTTTTTTTTTTTTAATTTCGATACGTTTCAGAGCGGTAAATAGTCTAAGTATTGCCCTGGATAAAGACCAATCACCTCTCATCTTATTTCCTTCGTTATATTCGACAACAAGGCGCCTTCAAGCGTTCCTGTTCTGCGCTACTATGGCGGCCTCCGACCGACGCACGTAGAAAGACCACCATTCAGAATCGTGACCAGATCTGAATAGCTCGGTACTTCCCAAACTTCCTCTTCGACATCTTCTTCCCCTAACTACTTCCGCAGTCTCGCAATATACCCCAATTGGAGACGCCAATGTCCCACTGCCCTCAGACGGCTGCACGGTATACACATACAAAAAATGAATTGACGAATCGGTCAGAAGAGGCTTGTCCTATTCAGGACTTGGTTGATTGTTATTGAAAAAGTTGATATTATTGGTCATTAGTCATCCCATCTAGTCTAAGAATTAAAAAAATAATATTGTGGGAGTTACAATCTGGTTTCGCCCGAGTTTCTTGTCTTATTTTGTGACTCATAAATTCATATTTCAAAGCTACATATGGCCTCATCGAAAACACTGTTAGTCTTATTATATTTACGGTCAAATTAATATTTCAAAACTCAAAAAAGACATTGCCACCTGACTTGACTTAATTCCTGCAGAAAATAATGCACAAATTTTAAAATACCAGAGCTCACCATTCAAGAGTTTTTGCTGAGGTTTGCTGTTTATTGTTATGACTTTAGACAGTCGAGTTGATGAATTTTATCCACAAAATCTTTCAGTAGCGATGCAACGTAAACACGAATTTAGACTAGCAAACTAGCGTTCAGAAGACAACAATGGTTTTCTCACTGTCAACTAATCCGTAGAAACATTGCCTATGACGGATCGCGGTCTCGTATTAAAAGAATTATAAATTAATGGCGGCTAAGTGAAGCTGTCAACCCTAACGAGGGGATATTTAGCGTGGGTACCTGCCCACCGTAGGTTATCATTGTTATTTCGCTATTATTTGGGAATTAAATTAGAAAATTATAGCGTTTAAACGGTGTATAAAATATCATTATAGCTTGACGCTACAGACTTTATTATGAGAAAAAAAATCTTTTTTTTTTTAATAAAATACACTTCTTTATTCCAGAGTATTAATTATGATATTATTTTATTAATGTGGTAGGTTGGTACGTGATAAGATTCTATCTATCGAAAAACGAGGTTGAATATTAAGTATGTTTTGTATTAAAGAACTAGCCCAGGGCCCCTAGCACAAGTACATCGATAAAGGTTTTATTGACGATGTCGGTTATTTTTCAACATTTCGTTAACAATTGTTTGTTGGCGATAATTGTTTAAAACATGCCTCGTAATAATCGATTTTGTCGATAATTTTTTTATTGATATGAATGTTCTAGCGCAAAACATCGATAAAGATTTTATCGATAGTATCGATAATTTGGAATCGTTCTCGAGCATAACTGCAGATTACTAACAAACGAACAACAGCTCACGTCGACTAAACATGCTTAATATAGTAGATGTGAACTGAACGTTTGTTCGTTGGCGATTTGCAGTCGGGCTCGGAAACGATTACAAATTATCGACATTGTCGATAAAACCTTTATCGATGTTATGTCGTAGGGCCTCTGGTGATGCATTTACTAAGTAAAGTGACCTATTATTTCATTTATGTTTGAACGATACTAAAACCCGATTCTTTTCGATAAAAATGGAATTCCACCACGAATAAACAGTTTCAAAATTTTGAGTAATTTATATAGTTTATTTTAAGGGTCCACTTTGAGATGTTGTCTTTGTCTTTCTGGGTGTTGTAATAATTGTCGTTTGTATAGTTCGTAGGTACTAAATATGGTCCAGACTAAAATTAATTTACAGTTTCTGTATGAAATAGTGAAATTCAAATCAATAAGTGGTCACTTTTCTCACTTTTACTTAATTTATTTCCGATTTCTGAATTCGGTTGCGCAACTAGTTACTATTATGTCAAATATTAGTGTCTGTCGATTTGAAGTCACTCAACCGTCATTTATATTTCGGTTAAATTATAAATAAGTGCTTCATTGTTTCTGTGTCTGTATTAATTCCTGTGTGTTGAACTCGGCGATGGAATAATTATAACTATCCCACGCCATATTTCAGACCAGTTTAGTACGTGGGTGATTGAAATATCAACGCTGACCAATAATGAAACGAACTAAAATGTTTATTGATAAAAAAATATTGTTTTGTCTCTTTCTATCATTTTATTTCTCAATTGTGAAAATATATTGCTTTGGAAAATTCATATTATTATCTACCTACCATAAACGTAAAAAAATCATCAGTTAATTATTTTTGATTGTGCATGTATAATATTAATCTCTAACTATAGACACCTATTCATTTCTTGAATGTTAATGACAATCATGAAATAAAGCTTTCCAGTTAGGGGCCGCGAGTTCAAAAACCAGCAAGTACGCATACAAATTTACAGCCAAAATGTTGTAAATAATATAGTATACTCCTCATAGGTTGGTATGCATTTCATTCTAGAGCGGAATTACTTCGATCGCTAGCAATCGGAATCAAACTTTGTTTGAAATGGCTTTAGCTATGCGTAATAACCCGATCTGAATAACTTGGTGTCCCTCATCTTCTCCATTCCTTCCACGGTTTATTTCCGCCTCACAACATCTCCAATCGGGGTTTCAATACAATGATATTTTACGCATTTGAATTTTTAAGAACGGATCCCTTCGAGGCCCGTTCTCCAGGGGTTGACCATTCACTTTGCCACTGGTAGCAGCAAAGGTCCAATGGCACAAGCAAGCCATTCAAAGACTAACACAAGCGCTCCTATTAGACCACGATTCCACACTACCATTACTGGGTTCCTGGCCAGTGCACAGTATTCGCAATAGCAATAGCCGAGCAAGCGATACTTACTTGCTTAGCTTCCAGTCGGCCGCTGAAACAAGTATTTATGTAAATGAAAGTCGAGATCCGATGTCGCCAGGGTGACGTAATTTCATATTAAGGTCAAACATATTAAATTAAGAACTTAGATACTAGTCGCTTAAGTTCCCTAGATACACAATGCAGTTGGATATATATATGTATATCTAGACAAGCAAATAAGTGGAAATTATTATGAAGAGAATGGGATGAGATGCGAATGCAACGCCTGGCGATAATTGGTAAAAAAAAAAAGCCTCATGCATTTTGACGCACATTTAGCACTCCCGCAACTACACTATCATAAGTCAAAGTTTATTAAATTGGGATGGCGAACTTTGTTTAATCTTGTTTGAATACTTTAAACTTTCACGGCGCACATTTATTTAAAACTCTAGACACTAGATAACGTAAGTATTCATACTTTAAAACAGTTTTTTGATAATCTTAAATCATGTTTATACCGCCACTGACAATGAAGATGCAAAACTTCAAAGTCCATAATCCTTGCTTGTCATGTAGCAATATAGTTGAGGGAATGCGATTTGTAAGTCAAAGAAAATGAGATATAGGTACTCCTTGTTCCCACCCGATGTCGTCATAAGTTGAAACGACGACGCGACGTCGTAATAAAGTTCGTATTTTTTTGCAAGAATCGCGTAATGTGTAATTCATAAATAACGCAAACTGTATGTTTCTGTTTCTTTTCTTTGTGTTTCTTTTTCATGTCTTGCTTCAAAAATGATCTATTATTCCTTCTGAATGTTCCGATACATAATGCGTTTGAGCCATGAATCGAAATAATACTGGCGGCCATTATTTATTTAACGCGTAATAGAATCGTTTTAGTTTGAATCTATCCATTATTTGGCATATGATTTAGTGCATAGATTGGAACGCCTAAAGTTTTCCTGATTGTTATTCAAATACCTGTTTTTTTATTAGGATGTTCATTCTCTTATTTTGTTGATGTGAAACATCTGAAACAATGGTATGCATGTCAAGAATTGCATTTTATTTTTGATTTATCGTTGATATTTTTTTTATATATTCCCATGTACCTCCCTACCACTTTGCTTTATTAAGCATAAGAATAAAATTACTTTAAACATACATGCATTTTTATTTTATAATTACGGTTGGCAGAGCGGGCATTAGACCTAAAATTGGATTTTCTAAAATTTCTTGTAATTACAGATATGTAATATTATTACTAGAATAAACTTTTAATTTACAGGTATAACAATTTATTCAATCTAAAATTACAGCACATTAAGATTTTTAACTTGACTATAAGTGATATTAAACAAAAATCCATGACCCGACTGCACCCAAAATAAATCACTGAAACTAACCTTGCATCTGCTCCCGTTCTTCTTCCCTTTATCCCATTCCTATGATTCCTTCCACCTTCCTCTCCCCCCACCAACTTAGTTAAGTTACTAAATTAAAACTGTATATTGTCACATTTTATTTGTAATATTTATCATCAGCAGAGGAAAATTTATAATTGGTATAATTTGTTGTTTGTAATATTATATATGTTTTAATTATTGTTGATTTGCTGTTAATTTTCCCAAAAATAAATAATTTACTGAGCATAGTGCATGGCGATAGGAAAATTGATAAAGAAATAATGAAAATACTTTCGTAATAAACAACTCATTCATAAATTAATTAGAACGAATATTATTCAGATTCGCAGACTTCCAGTATTCTCTTGCTGTTATTATTGATTTATTTTCTTAGCAGATCTGAGTAGCCAGATATTTCAACCTCATCTAATTCTTCTCCTTCCCGTTTCACCTAATTTCTTCCGCCCTCCAACGATTTTCCAATTTGTGGTAGTTACTCCTAATATCGTCCAACTGAAAGATGATATTTTAGAATCTTAATGTTGTATTAAATTAAAATTGACTTTATTTAGTTACGAGAATAACAAGATAACTCAACCTCATCTTACCCCTCTCCGTCTCTTACCTCTTTTCCCTCTACCAACATAAATTAGTTTGTAACATATAATATTTGTACAATTTGAATATATATATATATATATATATATATATATATATATATATATATATATATATGTACATATACACAGTATGTGTATATGTACATATATATATATATATACAGATATATATATATATATATATATATATATATATATATATATATATATATATATATATATATATATATATATATATATCTGTACATATACACAGCGCCTTTGAGGTGATTTTTTCACAAAAACGGCGTTGTACAATATATATAAATATATATATTTATATGTATATATTTATATATTTATTTTAAATACTGAAAATCAATACTTTTCTACTACTCTTTTGAGAGTGAGTCTTACAGGTATATAGATATACATGTCATCTACGGAAGCGGAACTGTACAATATAAACCGTACAGCCAATATTCTCACCTGTCTAGCTTCTGAACCTTATCTGATTTGTTGTAGTTCAGTTAGAAAAGCCGTGTCTCCAGTGTCCCGGACAATTTGTCGTTTCTCTTCCCATTCTTTCATCGCGTTCACTTAGCGCCCACTTAGCGGCCCGCGACTACACCACTGCTACAGACGCTAATCGCTCGAACCCGAACGAGACGGTAGGGAACATGTGTTTGTTGTGAGAGGAGCCAGAAGAACACAACCAATATTAGATGAAATGGAAATAATAAAAAATAGAACGGTTTAATATAATCTATTTTAACCTTTCCTTAAATACCTAAGTTTTTTTTCGTTTTTTTTTTAAATCATCATATTTAGTTATCTATAGACATACATACAAACACAGATATGTTTGTTTTCGGCGTTTTTAATATAGTATTCACCTAAAGTGGCATGAGACATGTTCTAATGTGAATAATAGCTTAGGACTTGTGACTTCACTTTAACCATGGCATAAGTAACACATCGATTACGTGATCGAAGAAACATCTGAAAAATATGGAGCAAATATACAAAGAACAAAAAAAAAGATAACTTATTTAATGTGCTAACATTAAATTCAATAATAAGATATCATTATTTGTACGTCGTTGTTATTTTGTCATGGACATTACACAATTAAAGCTCAGCGAAATAATTTTTATTTCAGTAGCGTCACGATCCAAAAGCTAAATGAATAAAAAATGTAAGGAAGCCAATTAAAAATCTTTGTATTTTAAAGACACTAGAGCAAATATCAACCGAGAAGCAAACCCTTTTAAAGTTTTTTTTTGTTATTTAGCCTTAGAAAATTGGGTGGGCCAGCAGTGACTAATATGAACTAGTTTAAAATGTGACAAACGTCAAGATGGTAAAAGAATTGACCAAAAATTACTCATTAATTAGCACGATTGACCCTTAGCTCCAAAACTTTGAATATTGGATATAATAACAGCTTAAAACTGTGTAATATTACTAATGTGTCCAAGTAATTAATTATTATTAATTTAATCCTTTGTTCTAATTAATCGATAATATATTATGTTAGCTTGCCTTCAGTGCCCGATCTCTGATTTCTAGCTTGTAACATGTCTTGTTTCTGGCATTCTCGAAAGATCACTCAACAGTTCTCAAGAGGGAGATGAAATAGATAATGGATGTAACCTTTCTTGTCTTTAAGTTACAGTAGGAGGATGCAGTTACACCCATTATCCAAATATACATGTTTAAATCAACACAACCAGGAAAAAACATGCAGGCATTAGAAGAACATTAAATTAACATAAAATTAAATTGACGATATTTTTAACCATATTGGTTTATAAAGGGTCCGCCAAATAACTTTTTTTTTTTGAATAATAACTTTTTCTCCTGAACCAATTGGACTTTGTATGGCGTCATACCAAGGTCTTTATGCAAAATTCGTCTCAATGATGTCTCCGAAATGTTCAATTGTTGAGAACGACGGTGAATTGATGTTGATGGCGCTTCACGCACACTTTCTGCCACAGCATCGATATTCTCGGGTGTACGCACTGTTTTTGGCTTTTCACGCTTTGGTTTATCGATGAGGATGCCAGTTTTCTTTCACTTTTTCACAAGATAACGAACATACGGAGCTGACGGTGCTTCTCTTCTTCCAAAAACCGTACGCAATTTTCGCACACATTCTGCAACATTACCATGATTTTCAAAGTAATGTCGCAATATTTCCCAGCGTTGTTCAAGCGTATACACAACCATATTCGCTCAGCGGAAGGATAAAACTAATTATCTGTCAAATCAGACATGAGCTAAGTGTTACCATTCACGAAATAAGCACTAGTTGAAAAAAAAAAAGTTATTTTGCGGACCCTATACATTTTTTGTGGTTTGTTTGGTGGATTTTCGTTTCTCATTATTACACTCCGGTACTTTTGTCTTTTATAGGGATGTACCTTCAAGATTTATATATGTAATTGTATATACTAATCTCATTTTCTCGGTTTCAAATGATCTAAAAGAGAGAAAGGAGTCTACCAAACATAGGCAAACTAAGAAGAAACAACTTTTGTTAGACCACCATATTACGGGCATGCTCCTGGTTTGGTGGTCGCAATGTCGTATAAATTTATTACATTTGAAAAAACGAAAGTGTGAAAAAATGTAATGTATTTATAATTATACTATATACACACCCACATCTTATTATTGGTAATACATCGACGTTTCAAAGGTAAAACTCACTAAGTGATATTTTGGTGAAAAATGGCTTTTATGGCTTTTCTTCATCAATTTTGATACCGATGAAAAAATAGAGTGACCTACTAAAATTACGTAGAAAAGGCCTAATACCCGAAGAACTGCATTTCCGGTATAAACCTTTACTCTCAGTTAATACGGATGCTTCTGAGAGATTAACTGAACTGGACCAGGACTTATATGAAGATCGTGAAGATGAAGAATAGCATGTTTCTATTATGTAGATTACATACGAGAATATATATTTTTTTTTCATTTATTAAAACATTGCTTTAAATAATGTTGTATTATTTCATCAAACAACATGTACAACACATTATCTCACAGGTAAAACTCACTTAGTGACAGTTTGGGATTTATAGCTCAATCTACAACAGTAAAACTAATTATGAGATTTTTTTGTAGATTTTATACAAATAAAGGTTTAAAAAAAAGAGTCAGTTAAAGAGTAAGGTTAGAGGAGATATGATTTTTTTAAAGATGTAAAACAACCTTAAAATTCGATAATCTCTGGAAGTTTAAAATGTCAATTAATCAGTTTTACCTTTGAACCGACGATATTATCTGAACGAATGAGATAAGTATGTCGCGACCTAATAAGAAAAATACTTTTATGGCAATTTAACGGTGACATTTTTGTAACGGGATTGGCCTTCGACTAAGTAGGCGCTGCGGCGTAGGGAAGTGGTCATAAAAGCTTTAATATTCATTTGTCGAAAGGCATCAAATTATTCGATCGGTTTATTATTTCTTATGCTACTCGGTATGGCGCATTCAGGCATTTTTGACAAGGAGGTTACTAAGAGATTCTTAGCGGAAACTTGCTGGTCAATTATGTCACACTTAACGTATGGGTAAATATTAACTTACATTTTGACGCGATAAATATTAGATAACTATGCAAAATATAAATAGACTATTTTGTCCATGTCATCCGGTGGCATGTAACAATAAATAATCAACGTTTTATTGATGACGATTTTCTATATGGGATTTGTGGGATTGCACTTAACTCCCCACATTCCTGAAGAAAGAAAATATTATTTTTATTATATTACTACTAATTGTTTGGATATAAAGTAGGTATATTTTTTTATACCAACCGGGAAAAAAACATATAATAGGTAAAAAAAATAATTTTCCTTTATCGGAGACTTAAAGCTTTACACCGCGCCCTTGGGGTGATATTTCACAAAAATGGCGCTATATAAATTAGCCAAGTATTTTTAAACAATTTATTGTAAAACGACAAAATGTGCTGTTATTTGCTTTTTGACAAAACTTTCTTGTAAGATAGAAGAGCATGCATTTTGAACATTGATGTTTGTAGGTCAAAGTGGAAAATTTTTTAATCTGCGTCGTGTGTAACGAAAACACTTTTTTTTGTGAAGTTTTTTTTACCAGAACGAAAACGATACGAGGCATCTACACTAAAACAATGATATTTCAGAATTTTATAAACAAACAAAAGCAAAACACAGGTATTATGAAAGGGAACTTAAATTTTGATCAAAAATATCAAGGATGTTTCTATTCAATTCGGAGTGAAGGTAGTTATAAAACTTTAAATGTTTATGAGATACAAACATATTGGTAGTATGCAGCTATATACAATACACAAGGTTAGTTTTGCATTCAGCCCATAAAAGGTAAATCTAGTTACAGTCACAGACTAACAGAAATAAATCGGAACTAAGAGCATAGCAACACAAAACATATTCTTAATACTGTCTTGACTCTATTTGAAAACATGTTTATGTTTTATACCAACTGTTTGTACTGGATATATGCATTTGTGCTCTAAGCAGTGAATTGTGGCTAACCGCAAATTTCACTAAAAGAAAATAAAACTATTTTTTTTAATAATGCGTGTCTGGTTAAAAATATGATTACTTTTATTGCTTGGAATAACCGCATTAATACATAATACAAAAACGATGACCGAATTATCTCCCGCTTATGATATGGATGACATTGTTTATCGAAATATGTTATTATCTTGGCTGGTAGTTTTGTAAATTGAGTCCGGGATATAAATTAATGTGGTTAGAAATGCTG
>JAGWCC010001033.1:0-73784 GCA_022651775.1 Drusus annulatus | reverse complement strand
GCTATTTTGACTATGACTAAATTGTAATGTTATTGTGATTGGATGTACAAAAAAATCCGAATTAATTTCTACAGGGTCGCACTAACCAGTGAGGTTTCCGCTGTATTTCAGGCTGAAGTCTGCAAGATGATATGTGTACGGATGATAGACGACATCCGATAAGAGCAAGTACTAGAAGAAGGGTATCAACCTTAGAATATATAGAGTGGTATCAATCCATGGCAGTGTAGTCAGTTTTTGATGATTTTTACCTGACTCGGCGGACCTGAGCGTGGCTAAGACCAAGGCTAGGGTATTTATTCATCCATTCATATCACATATCGACATAAGACGGCCTCCGTGGTCGAGTGGTAAGACGCTCGACTACGAATTCAAAGGTCGCGGGTTCAAACCCGGCGTGCGCCAATAACTTTTATTTAATTAATATGTGTCATAACACATTAAATTCATATAAAAATAATAACAAGTATATTTGCGGCACGTTCCCGAGTGGTAGATACTCTAAGTATCGCCCTGGTGAAAATCACCATTCAGAATCAAAAGATTGTTTGAAATGGCTTAAGCCGTGTTTGGTGACCAGATCTGAATAGACAGGTACTTCCCAACCTTCCTCTTTTAGTTGACGTTTTACCTCTTTCATTTCATATTATCTGTCTCTTCCTCTCTGTTCCTTTGTTATCATTAAAAATGTTATTATATTGTTTTCTCACTGTTCTCTGTTTTATTTGGGTTTTCCCTCTGTATGTATGTATGACCGCACACTTTGTATTTTTGTTTAGTTTATTTTTGTACCTTGATGATGCTTAGGCTAAGCGAAACCGGTCGGTCTTAAAATTTTTAAAAAAAATCTGTGGTCTTATACAAATTTATCATTTGATTTTCATTATATATTATTATGTCTTTCACAGCGTTGCACCCTTGAGAGGTAGTTGTACAATATATGCAGTAACTATTATTTTCAATGTTTGAGTACAGCGACAATAAAGAAGAGCGTGCTTTCTATATAATATTGTGAACAAAGCTCGGGAGCTTTCGAAAGCTGCTCGGGTTTAATGGGCTAGGACTAGGACCTCGAGGACATTGAATTGCAAATCTGGCGGGGAACTGAGATAACTGCTAACGCTGTGCCAGGACTGGGTGGTTGCGACCCATGATTTTGATATAAGGCTGCAAAAATGTTGTATCAGATTCTCTCAGCAACCAACCACCAGAGATATAATATTGAAGGGTGTAGAAGCAAAGGCTGCAATCTTTTTCATCCTTAATTATTTCTTGAAAAGTTGATAAGGCGTTTTATACACTTCTCTGTTAAGAATATGTTGATACATTTAGAGATTATTGTTTTGAATAGTTCCTAGTTTAAGGGTTAGTACCCAAAAATACACACTATTTGGCTTTCTAATACAAGCAATACTACAAATGATTTAACTATTAATTCGATATGGGTAGTTGGGAAAATGTTTCTAGTGAATACCATGGCGGCCATTTGAAATTAACTGCATCATTTGTGTGCTTGGTGTCATTTTCCTCGAATCTAGAAAGAAGCCCAGCTGACGCGTTCCTCATTATCATTTTTATATATTACAAAACTAGTTACTAGTGAAAACTTCCAGGGTGTAGGTAACTTAATTTGAAAAATTGAAAACTGAGAAAATTTGTTTCACATTTTAAAAGTAGAAGAAAAAAATCTTCAAGTGAAATGCACTATAGATAGGCACTTTATTAGGTGGGTAGTGATTTAAAAAGTTAATCTTTTAATTTTTCCAATTTTCTGAACACATCCATCCCATCCAATTTTGAAAAGTTCACACTCGTACTTGTGTACATCCTCTCAAAAGTGAGTATTTATAAATATTTAAATAATATTAGTAGTCTAAAACACAAATATGAAACAGAAAAAAAGCCAGACAATAAAAATAACAATGGTCATGACCGAGAGTCGAACTCGAACCTCTACTCTATCCGGTAATAAAACTCTGCCAATGAAGCCATTAAGACCTCGTTAGAAAGCGGAATATTTATTAACGATCTCATCCTCCTATTGAAATTTATTAATTTGGTCTTGATTGCTTAATTGGCAGAGTGTTACTCCCGGATAGAGTAGAGGTTCCGAGTTCGAGTCTCGGTCATGACCATTATTCTTTTTAGTTTCCGGCTTTTTTCTGTTTCATAGTTGTGTTTTAGATTATTAATATAATTTAAATATTTAATAATAAATAAGCATTAATGCTGTAAAGTTAATTTCAATTTTACTAATTATTTGTAGTTAATTATTAAACAAAAACTGTCTGAAGTTATCAACTCAGTCAGTTTCAATTGACGATAACATCTGATGGTAAGATTGCATATACACGAACTCGTCTTCGAAACCATGATAATTAAATAACTCCATTTCAGAATCACCGTATGCCATGAAATTCAGTGAACTTCATGGGTGTTTAAAACTTACTCGTGTATAGTATGTGCTTAGTATTAAAACGCTAGACGGAATTGAGGAAAGTTTTTATCCCTAATTCCAACTTTTATCCATCGAAATAACAATTGAACTTATAATTCGTATGGAATAATTAATCATTAGGTTTTTTAATATGCAAATAGCGTGTGAAGGCTTTTTTTCAAAACTCACAAACGCTCTTAATAGATTGTACATATTATTTCATACTGTGCCAAACTAAGGGGTGGAGGGTTATTTATTTTTTTTTTTACATACACTCGAGTGGGCTTTTACATATAAAGGTAGGCACATTAAACAGTGGAAAAATGATTCCTCAAAAAGAAATAAAGAGTATTTGTAAAGTAGTAAAGAAAAGTGTTTGATTACATAAAATATATAATGATTGAAGGTAAATGATATTATAGCAATATTGTATCTGCATTCCACATGCAGGGAAATAAATCAGCCACCTCTGCCTTAGATGAATTAAATAATGTCTTACGTTACTGACACAACGCGCGTGGATGTACTAAACCGAGTCCGCGAGACATACCTGAGAATTACAACGTTTAGTTTAACACCAACATTCGTTCGACCGACAAGCTGTCACCAGCTGCCACAAACGCGTCGTTGTAGGCTCCTTTCTGAGAAAAAATGCCTTGAGAGGTGTAAACATCATTCGGGAGTAATAAACATATCTCATGGAGTTTCTTTACATTCATAATTACTTACAAATCACTTATCATTTCATATTCGTAAAAAGCATTTACTTTGTGGCCTGCCATATTTATAAATAAAACATTTAAACTTTGTTTATAACCACTTTATTATTTAATATTACGTCTACCGGTTTCTAAAGTACCTTTCCATCATCAGGACAATTTTAAATTGTTTGTTTGTTTTTATTAATTTAATATTGTCCTGGATGATAAAGGGGTATTTCGAAACCTGTAGACGTTTATTTTCATTCATAAACAAAGTTTATACAAATTTATACTTATTATTTCAATTCAATAAATACAATTATTCACAAGGTTTAAAGGTTCATGAAAACGGTGTGAGATAGCGAATGCAAAAATACATAAGTGTGTGAAAGACAACCAGAGCTAGCAGCGCAATACCCGATTATAACAGTAGCGTGAGACGTTCGTATAGCTATCTCGTCAGTACACAAATATACTTTGAATGACTATCCTATTCATACGCGGGTGAAATGGAATACAAGACGTTACTAGTGCTCCTACATTTTTCGTAAGATTTGTATAAATATGACGTGTCTTGTATTTTGTGTCTATGACCTCTGCGTGTGTATTACCAACTACATGCAATCTAAGTACAAGCAAGTATCTGAAAGACTCAGTCCTCAAATATTATTGTTACAAATAAATAGTTTGAGTAGTTCTCCTTGGTATGTAAAAGTGAAAAATATGGATATCCGGAAAAAATGCAAGGCTGATGTAAGCGTAATAAATATGATTAAGAAAGGGACGCTTACATGGTTTGGGCATGTAAAAAAAATAAATGAAGCAAGGAGTGTGAAAAAATATATGACGCGAAAGTGAATGGAAGAAGAAGTCGGGGACGCCCGAGGAAGTGAATCAAATACTTGAGTCGGGCTATGTGAAGAGTCAGAATAACAAAAAAGAAGGTATGGGATAATGTATAAATGTGAATGAAGCATGGAGTGTGTGCCAAGACAGAGTTGTATGGCTGTCAGTCCTTTTTGCCCACCCCTGCGGGGAAACGGCGTGATGGTTAGTTAGTTTTTAATATATGTTTAGTATATTTGCGGCACGTTCCAGAGTGGTAGATACTCTAAGTATCACCCTGACGAAAGACCAGCATTCAGAAGAAAAAATGTTACTTGAAATGGCTTTAGTGGTGTTTGGTGACCAAATCTAAGCAGACAGATACTTCCTAATGTTCTTCTTTTCCAATTCCTTCCCCTAACCACTATCTCCAACCTCACAATATACCCCAATCCGGGATGCCATAGTCTCACTAGATCTAGACGGTTAGGGGAGCAGTTGGGACTCTAGTGCGGTATTAGCTATAAAAAAGAGCGAGAATTAAATGTTGTGGTATTAGTGGCGTTCCATCATCTCTGCCTATTTCAAAAAGCAGGGGTCATGAATATTGATACATGAATAATAAAAACATAGAATTATGTCTAAATAATCTATCATTGTACCATCGAAACATAAATATTCCCGCTAGATGTCACTAGTATATCTGAATATGCAAAATACAGCGATGTTTTCCGGATCCGACAGAGGGCGGGCCCGTGAACAATAGCCGCCGCAAAACACCTGACACGGAAATAGTGCTAGGACGCAATAAGTTCACCTATAAAGGGGTGAACATGCAATGATTCATTTAATTACATTAAATATTTCAATTAACGTAAATTCTTACACGTTTGTTGTCCAGAGAGAAAGTAGAATATTATCATTTGGCACCGAGGACTTGTCAACAAACTGTCAACCATCTTACAAGCTTCTCGCATCCTTCTACGACTAGTTCTTGTGTTCAACAGCTCGGCTGTAGAATGATTGACTGGCCTCTGTGTTTCCTCCCTATTACAACATGGTCCTCTTCAATACACAGTTTCACTCTTTCCTTTCCTCAAACAGACCATCGACACAGCATCTCTAAATAAGACATCTTCATCCTGTGTGGAGTTATTGAAATAAAATAATACAAATTATGTAATGAGTAAAATTAACTTTTGAGAGAACTCGTCACTTTACACCGTAAGTTAGTTTTAAAAATATATGTATTAATATTATTAAGCATAGCAAATAAGATTAAGAATGGGGCGCTTAGATGGTTTGAGCATGTATTATTTATAATAAATACCACACGAGAGTCCCAACTGCTCCCAGCAGTCTGGAACAAGTGAGACTATGGCATCCTTAAGTAGGGTATGTTCTGAGACTGAAGGTAGTGGAAAATAGATAAGCGAGGGAAAGATTAGAATGTACCTAACTATTAAGATCTGGTCACCAAACACGGCTAAAGCCATTTCAAGCGACGTTTTAATTCTGAGTGGTGGTCTTTCACCAGGGCGATACTTAGTATCCAACGCTCTGGTAATACTCTAAATTTTATTTTATTTTTTATGGTGAATACCTCACAAGAGTCCCAACTGCTCCCAACCGTCTGGAGCCAGTGGGGCTTTGGCCTCCCTAATTGGGGTATGTTGTGAGGCTGAAGGTAGTGGGGAAGAGAAAGAGATGGGGAAGAGGAAGGTTGAGAAGTACCTGGCTATTCAGATCTGGTCACAAACGGCTAAAACCATTTCAAGCAAGCAACGTTACGATTCTGAATGGTGGTCTTTTACCATGGCGATACTACCTATGGAGTATCTATTACTCTGGTGATACTGTAAATACGGTAGATACTTACATATCATAGATCTGGTGATCCTTGAATAATGTAGAGCGAATGAACGAAGAAAGTAGTCTAAGGAGAATATTTGACGTAAAGGGTAGAATAAGTCGGGGACGCTCGAGTAAGACATAACACGATCAAGTGAATCAAATACTTGAGTCGGGCCATGTCTAGAGTCAGAATAACAGAAGAGTATGTATGAGGCGATGAGGTCCATCCATTCAGTCTACCGCTGCGGAGAAACGGCGTGTTGGTTAGTTAGTTAATATTCTGAGAAACGATTTAATACATTTTCGTAGTAGCGTATTCTTTATTATGTGGCGTAGTGAAATTTGTTGATGTGCCAGCTTAAAGCCGCCACCGCAATGGGGATTCGTAGAACTCTGTCGGACTGACTTCATATCCCCGTCTCCGGGAAATTTACATATTTTATGGACACTGTAACGCTTGAACTTTGAAAGTTTCACAAAACCGACGAAACGCCGACAAATAAATAGAACGTAATTTCCTTGGCCCATATTTTGTACTTAATTTTCAATTCACCAAACTAAAGATAAAAGTACTGTGATCACAAAAGACATAGACTAATCATAATAAATAATTATAAAAGTTTCAATCCAGAATGTATGCAGTAGCGTTGACCGCTTTCAAAGAACTACTTCTTTTGGCAGCAGTTCCTACTTCATTCATTGTTCATTGAACAAATACTTCAAATGAAGTTAGATTACAAAGAACTACTTCAATTTGCAGCAGTTCAGTTGTGAAGTAGAACTTTAAAGCCTATAGAGAAGTACGTGTTTTTCGGCGAAGAACCAGTTCCAGTTCTTTTCATTTCAAATCCCTACCGACTAGGACGTGTTTTTTTCGGCGAGGAGCCGGTTCCAAAAAGAACTGAACAAATAACCGGATAAATTCAAACCTCTTTTTTTAGAGTTCGACTTCAATTGAAGTGTTCACTGAGAAAGGTTCATTTTAAAGATCTATCAATTCGTGAAGCATTAACAAAACATTGAAGTTTTTCTCAACGCTACTTTGAGGATTTAATCATAAATTTATAACATCTTTACGCTTGTTGTAAGAAACATTACAAAACCTTTCAACTGTGTTAAGTACGTATCCAAATTATGCCAGAATGTTTCTCGTATCAAAACTAAATGCGTATTTACTTAAGCAACATTATTTTAATTTTCAGACATATTACACTCAATTTATTTTTTGTGGTTTTACTCGTCCTGATCTGAATCAAATGAACTTTCAAAAAGCCTTTGTGCCCATAGACAAACGGTATAAAATCTTTCCAGCAATCTACTGCTGAAACTGGGAAAATGATTTCATTACATGAGATGCTTTATTTGTGCCCCTACTCGGGGGTACAATCTGCAGAACACAAGGGTTGTTCCCACAGGATTTTGAAATTACTAGAAGGAAATAAAGATTTCCTCTTATACGGTACGTCAAAATAAATGTTAAATGGTTTTGTATAGTATCTGGAGACATCTTTAACTTTTTTCTGAAACATTTTAAATTAAGCTTTCGGTTGCCGTAGATATTGAAGAAAATAAGAATCTCACGTCAGGATATTATTCTAATAATTATTTATTTAAAAAATGGCGTTTTATTAATAAATATCTGGAGATTGTTTTGTGAAAAGCACGTTCATGGTTTAAATAATGGAAAAAAAAACATAATATAATAACAGGATAACTTTTATAGCGCCGTTTTTGTGGGAAAATCACCTCAAAGGCGCTTTAAATAAATAATAATAAATGACAAAACAATAACTGTTTAAAGATCCACGTAACAAAAATGTTACTTGAACTCAATTTCCTGCTACTAAAAATGTACGACTATGATCAGCTTACCACAGCAACACATTCATTGCTGACACCTACATGTCGAAAGACATGTGACCGGTATGCGCACAACACGCCACGCGCGTTGTGCCGCCTTTTTGCTTTGAACCTATCTAAAACAGACGCAGCCACGTGGTTTTGAGTCGTTCCACAGGGCACAAGGAAACCCGTCACTGTTCGTCAGTTTGAATTGATCCGCTATTCAAATGGCATTTGTATGCACAAATTTTAGTTAATAATGAACGTGTTAAAGAAACAGCCTGGTTGTGTGCGCATCTCTTTGGATAAACTTACAGCGATACAAGCGGAAAATCCGTAGATTTCGAAAGCATGTCAAAATAAACTGAAGGAATATATACAAACCACGTATTTCTTCAGAGAAAAAATAAAGGGTCATAGTTTGGGTTGGAAACATTATTTTGAGATGAAAAAAACGGTGTTCACCCAGACATTTGAGGCAAAATAGAAGGTAAAATTGATGCTTTAAAAATTGTTCATTCGCAAGATTTTTGTGGGAAAGACAAAAATACAACTATGAGTTATTAAATAAACGGATTTATATAATTTTGTAAGGCTTCTACAACTTTTTGTGTTCTGTGCTTAGGGACGGTTTCTTATTCAAGAAACAAAATGAATAAACGGAACAAATAGGTATGTAATATTGACGTATGTGTTTATCTGCGTTTACCTCTAAAAAAAAAACAATATCAATCCTAACCCGAGTTTTGTAGGAATTTTCTGTCGAGATGGTTCAGGCGTATATTTTACTCTGGGGAATATTGGAGGTACTTTTTGTTCACATATTAAATAAATTATACATTTTTTAAATTAATATATTTACCATGTGAACTAAATCGATATGACCGGTTAGTAGCTGAGTGGACAAACGCGCCGGATTTCCACTCGGGCGTTGTGAGTTCGATTCCTCTGCTAACTAAGTTCTTCATCATTGCACAAGCGTTATTTTCCGCTTTATGATGGTGGTAGAAGTTTTTCAAATATTGTCACGTTATTCGTCAATCCAGGAATGTTTATTTTTCTTTTTAAATTAAAAAATCGAAATCTAATTCTTAGGATTCATTAAAACTAATAACCTTCAACTTTGGAAGGCACATATTTTTAAATGTTAGTATTACGATTGCAAAAGTTTCTACAGGTTGATATACTTATATCTGCAGATGGTCGAAAGATAAACTGTCGAATGAACGATATATTATTTAATGCGTAGGTTTTATTGTATTCACAATAACTACAGCAGCGGCCATCTTCACCAGACTATACAGATAAGGTTATAGACCTGTTGGTGTATATTTTAAACGTGAATACCGCACAAGAGTTCCAACTGCTGCCAACCGTCCAGAAACAGTGGGACTATGGCATCCCCAATTGGGGTTGTTGTAGTTAAGAAGTGCCTGGCTATCCATATCTGATGAATAGTGGCTGTAGCCATTTCAAGCAATGTTTCAATTCTGAATTATGGTATTTATACCAGGGCGACTCCGAGAGTATCTCCCACTCTCAAACGCAAATATACCATTTATCATTTTACATTAATTAATTGTGAAATAACACACTTACTATATGAAATTAATTTGAGCACTCCGGGAATTGAACCCGCGACTCCTGGAATCGTAGATCTTAGCCACACGACCACGAAAGTCGTCATTGTGTTCGATGAAAACTTCCTTTAAAAAATGTGCAGTGATGATTTTCGAGGTAATAAGCCGTTTTGCGTTTTCTGCATTCTTTTTGCATTTAGCCAACGTTTTAGACATCTTTTTCGTGCCATCATTAAAGCAGAATAATTGACACTGATGTTGTTTAAAACGATGGCTCAAAAGGAGGAAGTTTGATTTTTATAGTGATTACCGCACAAGAGTGCCAACTGCTTCCAACCGTTTAAAACCAGTGGGACTCTGGCATCCCCAATTGGGGTATGTTGTGAGGTTAAAGGTAGTGGGGAGGGAAAAAAAAATGAGGAAAAGGGAGGGGAAGAGGGTTAGGAAGTACCTGTCTATTCAGATCTGGTCACTAAATATGGCTAAAGCCATTTCAAGCAACGTTTCAATTCTGAATGGTGTTCTTTCACCAGGGCGATGCTCAAAGTATATACCACTCTGATAAATTGAAGTTATAAGTCATAACTTATAACTTCAAAAACCAATCGTCATAGTATTTTCGACGGTGAGAATCTGTAATAATATTTGTTTAGTAATATTGCTTTCAATACAATATGAAATTATTGCACATTTAAGTTTCAACACATAAAAAAAAAAACAGACAAAACATTCATCAAGAACCTGAAAGTCGTTTGTTTACTACAAAGCAGGTGTCTGTGGACAAGAAGTCTCTGGAATCTGAAAGGCTTCGCGGAACCCAAAACCTCTCCCTGGAAACCTGAAAGGACCCGCAAACTGCCTCCGCTCCGGAGTGGGGCATTGTGACGTCACAACAGACGGCTTGCGGGGGAGTCTTTATTGCAATTAGAGGCTTTTGTTGTCGGAAAAACTTTGCAATTGAGACAAGGATGAGATTGGGGTTTTGCTTTCACAATAATAATTGGCTTTGTTGGATGAATTTAATGGATTTTAACATAAAAGAAGACGAATGTCTTATTGTAAAGCATATAAAGGGATGACGTGAGAAGGCAGTTAAAAAAAATAAGCAATTTATAAGAACATTAAACCGTTTTTTTTGAAATAGGCTTATGTTTTTGAAAAAAAAACATACAAAATGTACAATTTACGCTTTGTAAAAAGGTATTTAGGTACTAGAAAAGAAAAGATTTCTATAAATTACTCATATTCATTGGCTGTGTTAATTCATTGAAATGTCCTTTAAGGATATTATTATTTATTGAGATAGTTGGTACATATATTGATTTATAATTTAATTTTTTCATCTTTCAAAATATTATATTTTACAGAGAGCTTTACATATTAAAAAAAAACTCATTTTTTCTTCACTTTTTACACATTCTCATTATGCATTTATTTTAACAATGAACTTATATACCGCAGTTTTGTGATATTTCACCTCAAGTACGCTTCATACTAAATTACCTCACCTAATGTAACAAGGAGAAAATAAAATATAATATGTATACAAATTAAAAATATCTGAAATAATGATCGTTATTACAAATCATGAGAGAAAAAGGGTTCAGAAATAGCTATAATAGTGCATGTGTACACCAACAGATCAAAAAACAATTTACTAGAAGCTAAGGGTGTAAAAATCTAGATGAAACGTATGAATTCATCATATCAAATTTGTTTAAAGGAAAGACAAATAAAATCATGTCAAGGACAATTAACATGTTGGTACTTAAAAACGTCAATATTCAAGTATTATAGGTTAACGATTCTAGAAATGCAAACAATGTGAATATAATAACCGTAAAATATTTTATGACAATGAGTATAGGGTTTTTAGAAGACCGTAAGGATATTGTGTTGTAAGGATGCAAGTAAGGAGAAAACCAAAAATATAGCAAATTAAGCACATTTTTAAGAAATTAAAATTTTAATAAGTTACGTTTTGTATGAAGGATTTTTAAACCATTCGGTTTTTAAGACCCGTTTGAGCTCTGCTAGGTTCTGTATGTTGGCGAGATTTGGAGGAATCTTATTCCAGATGAATGGGCCGGATACCAATTTACTCGTATATATACCTAAAGTGCGATCATTGTAAGTATACATGAAGCAGTTCCTTGATTCTGCTATGTTTTATTATTTTTGTTTTTAATTGTGGTATTACATTTACATTTTGCTCTCATAATTATGTTAACTTTTATTTGCAAAAAAAATATATAAAAATATTTGTGCATTTAATTTTTTTTAAAAATATATTCTAAAAAGTTAACGTATTGTGGAGTATTTTCATTTTTAATAGGGATCTAATTAAGCTCTCTATTATTTGGTTTATTTTAGTGGATTTGCCTTGCTTAATATGCATCTCATATCTTTGTTTTGAATAATTTCTAGCTTGTTCACGTTTCTTTCATTGGCCAAATATAATATCCTAGAGCAGTGGTTTAAATGTGGAATCGCTATTTAATACTAAAAACAACTATGTAATAATAAAATCAATAATAAAAAACTAAAGAATTAAATGAAAAGACACTTTGTTTGAATCCACTTTTATTTGTTATAAATACGTCGACTGGTTTCGATTCAACTGAATCTTTAAATTGAATTTTAATGGAAACTAGTCGAAGTACGAGTATTTATACCAAATAAAATTGGATTCAAACAAAGTGTATTTTTATTTGATTCATCATGTCAATCCGAGTGTTTGGTATTTTGAAAAAAAAAAACAAAGTATTTTAATTGAGCCCTGCAGTGATTTTTAAAATTTATTTCATTTTTCAGTATTCCATGAAAATACACTTTCAACAACATATTCGAAATTTGCCATAAAAGTTAGTTTTTCGATATTTTCGACATCGATTGTCAAATTTAACACTCTGTTGGGTGTTTCATTGCCTATTTCCATATATTTTGTTTTGTTTACAATCAGTTATGAGTTGTTTGTTTTCAGCCATGCTGCTATATTTTGTAGGTCTTTATTTATTTTATTTACTTCATCCTACTTTTCACGATTCCACTATGAAAAAATTATTTTAAAATACTAACTAACTAACTAACCATCACGCCGTTTCCCCGCAGAAGAAGGCAGAGAGGACGGACCGCCATACAACTCTGTCTTGGCACACACTCCTTGGTTCGTTCACATTCATGCATCGTCTCATACATACTCTTCTGTTATTCTGACTCTTCACATTACCCGATTCAAGTATTTGATTCACTTGATCGTCATGTCTTCCTCGGCGTCCTCGACTTCTTCTTCCATTCACTTTCGCATCATATATTAATTTCACACTCCTTTCTTCGTTCATTCGTTCTACGTGCCCAAACCATCTAAGGGTCCTTTTCTTGATCCTATTCATTACGCTTAAATCAGCCTTGCATTCTTTCCGGATATCCACATTTTTAATACGGTCATACATGGTTTTACATCATAATGTCACATGAAATTGTGCTTGTAACCTCTTCTGAACTCCCGAGATGGAAGATTTTTACAGCTTTCAATTTATTCCTCCAGTCCAAACGTTAGAATGTCACGTCTAGAAGAAGAGCCTATTTCATCGTTGTTGAAAAATATGTTGATCATAAACGCATGAACACAGAATTTTACGAAAATAATTTTATAGAAAAAAATTGCCACACTTTAAAACAAAAATCTTCAGTTCAGTCACTAATTTAAATTTAAGACAGTGTCTAAACTATTCATTGACTAACAATTTTGATTGCCATTTTTAATTAAAGTATGGTAAAAACATTGATTACAATGCAATTTAAAACAGAAATATTTTTATAAAATGCCAAGCACACGAAATATCAAAATATGAGTTTTGTGTGACGGGATTAGTGATTATAACCTTCCGGGAAAGAAAATTTAAGCCATAAAAAATATTTCCAGTCAGGGAACAAAAGTTCGACTTTATTATTGTGTATAATTGAGTTTGAAAAACCTATGGTATTATTTTATAAAAGAGGATTGGGAACCCATCGCATTGATGATACACGCATATAAAGCTTATTTCTTCGCCGTCGTACTAAAGGGTTGGTATTACAAAGGTTTAAATCTATATATTTTTTGGTTTGAAAGAAAGGTTATACTCACTTTAATTTTTTTTTAGTTTAAAACGACCCAGTACATAATTAATTCCTTTTGTTGGATTCAAAGCTGCGATAAAACACCGAATGTGTTTTAGCTTCAAATTAATTTTTTTAAATAGTGGACTGTCAAACAATAAAACTACACTAATTGATGGAGGTGTATAATTATAGATTTGGAAAAATTATGGAGTGAAGGAATTAAAGAAACCAATTCACACACCGATGAAGCTAATTTTTAAGTTCTTGGTTAATCCTTACACATTGTATTATTAACGGACACCTTAACATAAAAATACTCAGTTTAATATTATTTGAAGAACGACAACAAACAAACGACCAAACGAGACACCAAAGAACGAACACATTTTTTCACATAACTCTCTTCTGTTTCTTGATTGTCACTTGTTTTCAAACTCGGTTTTGTTGGATACGGAAATTGAATATAGGGAAATTGAGTATAGTTATAAGGTAGAAACTGGATGAAAAATAAGAAGGTAAGAACCTAACAAATTATCTCTTTGAAATCCAACACCGTTAGTGAATTAATTATACAAAATTATTAGGAATTATTATTAATAAAGTTCTCATCAAAGTGTCTATATAATGGGCTTACCTTTTATCGCCTCCAGGGCGGATTATTCCTCTGTGGATGAAGTTTTAAAATTATTCATTAAATCGGAACGTTAATTAGGTAACCTTCAAAAGAGATTATTAGAGAAATTTTTGCTGTGTTAAGTGCAATTTATTGTTTAATCAAAAATCATTATTCCAGGAAAACTCTAACTACAGATCTACCATAATTCCTTTCATATGTAAAAAAAACTTATTTTATTCATCGACAACCTAAATAAACCCTTAATAGGGTTTTTTTTATCTTCCCATTTATTTGTTTAGGTGAAACTATGGCAACCCTATTTAAATAACTATTAAAATAGATCTTACATCAATTATAATCCATTTGTACTAACAAAACACTTCATAAATATTCCTTAGAATAAATTATTACAATGTTTTCATAAATTAATAAATTATATATTTTTTAATTTTTTTATATATCTTTCGGTCATTTGTCAAATATCATTCTTCATGTATCAATGAATCTTGACAGTGTGACTGTTTTGTTTTGAAAGATGTGAGGGAAGGGAAAGAGAAGCGAAAGAGGAAGGTTAATATTTTTTTGACTATTCAGATCTGGTCACTAAATATAGGTTAATCCATTTAAAGTGACGGTGGTTTCTCACCAGGGTGATACGAAGAGAATTATTCACTGTGGAACGAGGTACTAGTGAAAATAATTCACAAAGGTATATGAAAAAAAAAAGGATTTGTGAAAAAGTTAATTTTATTGTAACGCCGGGTTTGAATCCGCGACCTCTGGGTCCAAATTAGAGGAGCTTACCACTTTTCCATAGAGGTGGTAGTAACTATATTAATTATTATTATTATAACTGTCAATTACACAAAAATCGAAAAAAACATGTCATAATTAACAGATTTAACAATTAAATAGCCTCTTTTTAATGTAACACTATCACCAATGGCGTAGCGAGCACCTGGACAACCCCTCAAAACATAAAATTCCTTACGTCCCCGGAGAAAAAGCTCACGCCCCCTTGCTACCGAAAACTCAGAGCGCTTCGATTTTTTAAATCATTTTATGAGTTTTATAGTTTTTTATAATACTTGTGGCGTGAGTAAAACTCAAAGAATTTGAATATAGAATGTTACAACTTAACCACTAGACTTGTACTAAAAAACGTCATCTAAAAACTAAGTAGGTCCGTTATGACCACTTAAAGTTCGTACTTTTGAACAAAAGAAAATTTTGAGTTGACCTTTGACTTCAGCGGAATTTTCTACGATTTCTTATAAAAGTATTTTTTGACAAACTCAACCCCTTCATTAATTTTTTTAACCGCATAAACCGACTTGTGAATACATTTCGGCGCAAGGTGATTTAGTTTAAAAATTGAATAGTAAGTATGTCATATTTACCGAGGTATTTTTCCCTACCAGAATCTAAGCGCGTAAAAATTTAAAAAAAAATCAAGACTTTTTCCAGAATAATGATGGTAGTTTAAACTACAATTGAGCGTAAGCAAAATATGAACACCAAACAATTTTGATACAACACATTAAAAATATTATACGGTGTGAATAATAAAATGATCCTTACGAGAAGACAAATGATTATTTATTAAACTCGTTAGTCTGACCGTGCGTTTACAAGTGATAATATAGAGGCATGATAATGAAAAAGACAAATAAAAAACAGATTATTAAATGAAAATATAGATCTTACCAGCAAAAATCTTCGAAGAATAATTAAATTAAATGAAAATACTAAATTATTAAAAAAAGTTGAAAAATAATATTATTAATTTTCAATGAAGTATGAGATCAATTAAAAAGCCGGTTTCTAACAAGGTCTCGGTAGGTCAATTGGCAGAGACGTTACTCCCGGATAGAGTAGAGGTTCCGAGTTCGAGTCTCGGTCGCGGCCGTTATTTTTTTTTAGTTTCTGTTTCATATTTACGTTGAAGATTATTAATATTGTTTCAATAACTATACGAAAATACTTTGTTGCATTTGAGAGAGAAAATGTATTTGCATAATTCGTTACGGTTATGCAAAATGTAACATTTCCTGCATTTTTCCAATTTTCAAAGAATCTCTTTGCCATACCCGATAATACTTATTGTTATGTGACAATAAATCAGAGCCCAATTATCGTACGTATGCGCCTATTTTCCGCTAAGATACGCTAGTAAACTGATGTACTTCGACCATTGACATTTTTTATGTCAATATACTATCGGAACTTAAAATATTTTTTGTGGTCGTATTCAATGGAAATTTCTGTACCATAATTTTATTTTACTCCTGATAAAGTAAAATATCTTGAGACTGAAGTTGAAATACCTGAAACCATCTACACAGACCAAAAATTCTGAAATTGCGTGTACATATTTACAGATGTCGCAGATTGTGAAAGATTGAGTGGAATATATATATAACCTAGTTAAATAGCAAATTAGTTAAAGGGTAATTTAAATTTGGCTAAATATTAATGTCACACAAATGGCACAGTAAAAAAACGCCAAGCATTTTGTTAATTATTCTTTTTAGTGGAGAGATTAAGTGTAAATATAATCCAACGGTTTGAGAGATTGATGTTGTGAATTTATTTGTTCGTCTCAATTTCAAAGGAAAAATAAAAGGCACACACAACTTTTTTGACTGTTGAAACTGTAAAGGTTTTATTTTCCAAAGGGAGTAGGTACCCAATATTTTCATAGGCGTGTGGATGGAATAGAGATAAATTTGTATGGTATATTTTATCTTCCGCCTACTCAGCCGACTAAATATTGTTCATACTTTGTTTTTGTGCGCATTTTTCTCTACGCCGCGGCCGTTACATGATTTTTTTGTTACGTCTCACCTGGCGTTTTGGTTTCATTAACTTTTCATTTAAATACCCAAAAAAACATCGCAAATATTATATAGTGAAGGCTGGATATAAACTCCTTCGTAGTGTGACAATCTGCATTCTAAGCTTTTGAAACTGAGTGGGTAGGTGTTACAGGTTCTGTCAAAATATGAGCTTTGTGTGACGTGATTAGGCATTCCAACCTTCTGGAAAAAAAACCCGTAAAAGATTGCCAACTATCAAAAACCAAGAGCTAGACTTTATTGTTGCATAAAGTTAAAAAAAAAAAAACAATGTTTGAGACTTAGAGTATATAGAGTGGTATCTATCCAAGGCAGTGTAGTCAGTTTTTGATAATTTTTACCGGACTTGCAGACCTGGGCGTGGATAAGACTAAGGTTAGGGTATTTATACATCCATTCATAGCACATATCGACATAATGTTTTTGTATGTATATTTATAACCACTTTTTCACAATATTGATATCAACAAAAATATAGCATCTAATCCAAAAAACCGTTTAGTTGTGTCAAGTTTACTGGCAAAAAAAAGTGGGCGGATTCCCGCGGTGACCCAGGAGCCCAAGATCATTGTGACAGTACGTAGAAGCGGAGTATTATATTTGTTGTCTCTTTCTCTCTCGTGGTGTACGACGTAAAAACCCGGAGAAAGTGATTTTTCGCAAGTTTGTATAGGTTGGGTAAAAATAATTAGCCCTCTCTCCATACATTGTTACTCCAAGGTTCGAGATAATATTGACGAATTTGCACTAAATATTAAAGCTCAGCACCCAAAAATGGCGCTAAGCGTCACTTTGTGCCTTTCTGATACAAACAGTAATGCACATGATTAAGCTGTTAATTGAAAATGTCTAAGGTTTCCAGTGAATAAAATTTCAAAGCTGTAATCTCTTAAATTCTACGAAAAACTACTAAAATGTCAGTAAAAAGTGCAGTTTGAATACCAGCCCAGTCATTTTCGAACGTTTTACCTAAATATCCAATATGCATTTCATAAACAGTAATTTGTAGTATTACTTGTATTGTGAAACGAACAAAAAAAGACAAGAATGTTTTAAAGTAATAATAATAATAACATTGTATTTATATGGCGCAGTTTGTGATATTTTACCTTAAGTGCGCTCTACTGCCATTCTTTTCGCTACACATTTCATAAAGAAGAGGTTGGTACTGACAAAAACTGGAATATAGTTGTACGTGGTCCTGTCGCTGAGATCTCCGTTATAACCCATATTTTATTACTTGTGTGGTTTGTGATGAGGTAGGCCTTAATAGGTTTATTTTCATTAAATTTTTAGAAAGGGATCGGAAGCGTATCCCAGCTAAGGTATTTTGAGTTACAAACTTTTCAGATCAGCTGAAAATCACACAGAAATTTCAATAAATTTGCATTTGATAAAGAATCCCCATCTACCAACAAAACAACAACAGAAGAGTGGTAAAAAAGCAATTACCCAACTTCGGTGTGAAATACGCTTTAAAAGAAAAAATATTTTGTAAACAAACAACGGGCGGAAATAATCTAATGCCTTCAGCTTTATTGAATTCTGCAAATTGGGGAAACTTTGGCCATAATTGAGTTACTTTTTTTATATACCAACGTAACATATGCTCGATGATAATTTTCGCGGCAGGGAGGCAAGTCGTTAGTTCCGGAATGACCTGAATTCAAAGCATGGCTTAGCGCTGTAAAATAAAATACTAATTAGGACAATAATAACGTCGCTGGAAAGGTAAAAGAGGTTAAGCGACACTTTGATAAAAAATGAGTTTAATATGCAGTTTTGATCAGTTATTTCTTCTGCATCGAATGCTCTGACTCTCGTTTGATTCTGAAGACTTTTGTGGCCCTTCAGCCATCTAAAATATATTTACCCTTTGGGAGAAGGTTTTTATTCAAGCGACCCAATATTGGGACTTTTAAATCTTTTTGTCGCCTCAAGTAACTCAATGAGAGCATTGAATTACCCGAGTTAACTTTTTTTTTCAATATCCAACCAGGTACTGAAGACTTATGAACTTTATTCTAAAACAAAAAACTTTATAGTGATCTGGTGTAAACTTCTCTAAATGGCGCTTTAGCCCTTTTGTCTTTCCGGCGTGATATACAGTTGTATACCAAACACCCGGACTTTATGTATATATCGTCGCCGGAAAGGTAAAAGTGCTGAAGCAGCATTCCGGGAAGCTTACACCAGATCCCTATAACCTTTTTTTTTTCAAAGTTTTAAAAATTAAACGAGGGTGTCACTTAAACCCTTTTGCCTTTTCAGCGAAGATATGACAGTCACCCCTATAAATATATAATAGTAATGAAACTTGTAAGCTACTGACTGAAAATTAAATGCATTTACCATCAACACAAAATTTTGCTGACATTAAATGATCCATTGAAACCTTGGAGTTACTAAATAAGGAGGTAAAGATAATATTTTTACCCAACCTATACAAATTTTAGATAAATTGCTTTCTCGGGTTTTTACGTCGTATACCATGAGAAAGAAAGAGACAAAAAAATCTCACAAATTATCACACCGCTTTAAAGTATTGTTAGAATGTTCTTCGTGTCCTGCGTCTCGTGAGTGTCTACCATGAGAGATGAAGAAACAAGAAAAGTCGTCACATAATATTGCAGCACTTCTAAGTATGTAAGAATGTTCTCCGTCCGCGCTCACTTCACATCATCGAGTCGAAACTTACTTCAACGGATTTTGAGGTTATTTCCTATATTTGTGTTGATTAAAAAACTAAGATGGTGAAATGTGCTATGGGTTATGTTCAAATAAGACCAGACATAGATTATAAAACATCACTATTCATAGGTAATTCAACAGTTTTAAATATTTTCGACCAAGCTGTAGAATTTTCTTTTAATTTAACTTTTAGAACTTTTAATGATATAAAGGCATAAAATCAACAAAAAACTTCCATCATTATTTAGGAAAACTTCTGTTATCAGTGTTTGTGTGATATTTTGACTTTATTAATCATTTTAATGGCTTATTGATATTATTTTGTTTGTTGTGTTCAAATGTGTTGAATTGAATCCCGAATTCCATGTGGGCGGTAACTAATAGGCTATCCAACATCCTTTAATATAATATCTTCTCTTTCTATCGAGTCAGCATAAAGTCAACAATCTTGACCACACTGTTTCGCAAAGATACTTCTCAATGTCCTCTAAGATTGAAACATATTAATCTTATTTCCATTTAACTATATGCCCAGTTTGATAATGGCCCTAAACGACGAAACAACTGTCACTAGAAATATAAACTAAGACTAGCAGAACTAAATAATAATAATACTTAATTTAATTCAATTGAAATATTAAAAAAAAAAACACAATTCAAAAAATTCACGCTATGTATAGATAATGAAATGCCTCACATTCCTGTCTTGGTACAAAATTTACTTCATCAAATAGCAAGCATTTTCAAATATCCGTGCTTTTTATTTTTTTTGTAATTTCTACTCAGAAACTGTGTTTATTTAGTTTATTTTATCTAATTTTTTGTTTGTTTTTATTTATAATTCAGTTTTATTTTCTCTTATATAACATATAATATTTATTACCTCATTTTATACCTTATGTTTGTAAAATGTATATGTTTTAATTATCTGTAAAAACAATGAATAATAATTGAATTAACTCATGTAAAATAAATTTCTCAAATTAATTTTTTGTAACTCATCGGGATAACTATGATGTAAGATATAAAAAAAAACAATAAACATATTACGAAGGCTCAAAGGTAATGATCATGGTCCTCGTGCAATTTTTAAATAATAATCTTGTGAAAATTTGTAAAATATATACCATTTAAGATTAAAATATGAATTGTGTCACTAGGCAATAAGCTTTTTTGAATGTGTGTTGATCATGTGTAGGTAGCTATTATTAATTGTGATATTTTCTGGGTTAAGATTTTTAACAAATAAAAATATTCAAAGTGCTATGTCTTCCAACGACATTCCAAAACTTATCTTCCAAAAGTGTTCAATTCTACAAAATTCCTTACACAATCGAAAAATGTCTTAAATTTAAGTTTGTGAAAAATGGTGTCTTTGAGGTTTTTTACGGAAGTAAACTCATTTGTCAAAGTTAACGCCGGCACTTAGTCACTCCGTCTTACATTTCCAAAGTAACCCCTTACAAGCGGGCTAGCTACACCAACAATTTGATACAATCGCAATCAAAAGGCGCTAATCTGTTGCGATTTACATAAGGGTTGGGCGTTCTACCCTCGTTAGCTACCCCCGACTCGGCTGGGGCGCCCTACTTTACAATCAATTTACTCTGACATTTTTCTGGAAGGCATCGCGGCGATTTTGTTTGAAAGTTGGCTGTTGAAAGAACGCAAAGTTCGAAACAACTATAAAGTTCAAATCTAAGTTTGTATTTAAGAGATAGGGTTAAGATCCTTCCGGATGCTGGACGTAGGTACAGTGTAAACTAACTAAATAACCATACCGCCGTTTCCCCGCAGGAGTAGGCAGAGAGGACGGACCGCTATAAAACTCTGCATTGGCACACACTCCTTGCTTCATTCACATTCATACATCGTCTTAAAGATACTTTTCTGTTATTCTGACTCTTCACATGACCCGACTCAAGTATTTGATTTACTTGATCATTCCATGTCTTCCTCGGGCGTCCTCGACTTCTTCTTCCATTCACATTCGCATCATATATTCTTTTCACACTTCTTTCTTCGTTCATTCGCTCTACTTGCCCAAACCATCTAAGCGTCCCTATCTTGATCCTATCCATAACGCTCACATCAGCCTTGCATTATTTCCGGATATCCACATTTTTAATACGGTCATACACGGTTTTACCGCACATACGTTTCAGGGATTTCATTTCGACATTATTCAGTCTACTTTCAACTTTCCTCTGCCAGTTCCATACCTCACTACCATACATCAGGAGTGGTATAAGCACTTCATTGTGGACTGCTAGCTTTGCTCCTTTTTTATTTATTTTTTTATTTGCGCCAACAGCGTTCAGTCCTCCATTAACGGAGTTTCCTGCATTCACCCTTCTTTCAATATCCTTATCAGCCTTTCCGTCTCTGGTAAACATACTACTTAAACACACAAACTCATCCACTTGCTCCAAGTATTCATCATTCACAACTATATTGCACGCTGTTCTCGTACTCTCGTTTTCAAACACTATGACTTTGGACTTACTTACATTCATCATCAACTTATTCTGCGTACATATTTGGTTCATCCTAGACACGAGAAACTGAAAGTATATCCTAGACACGAGATACTGTGCAGATTATCTAAATACATTGCATTTCTTACATGCTATTGCAATGGATAGTGCACCAAAGAATTAGCCAAATACTCGTAGATTCCATCAGCTCCAGCTCATGAGATACAAAACCCGTGTCATTTTCCGTATGGAACCCGGCGATTTTTACGACCCGCTCAGGTAATAACTTTTTTTAAATGTGAACACCGCACAAGAGTCCCAATTACCCGAAACCAGTTAAACTGTGGCATACCCAGTCGGCATATCGTCGCTGGAAAGGCAGAAGGGCTGAAGCGCCATTTTAAGAAGTTTACACCACAGCACTTTAAAGTTTTTTTGTTTTAAAATAAAATTTACAAGTACCTTCAGTACTTGGTTGGATTTTGAAAAAAAAAGTTAACTCAATGCTTTCACTGAGTTACTGAGTACTTTAAGCGAAAAAAAGTCCCCGACTTGTGTCGTTCTAGCCAAGCTTTCTCCCAAATGGTAAATATATTTTATATGGCTGAAGGGCCACGAAAGTCTTCAGAATCAAACGAGAGTCAAAGCATTCGATGCAAAAAAGAAAATTGATCAAAATAATAATAATAATATTTGGATAATTTGAATAGCGACGTTTTTGTGAAAAATCATCTAAGCATATTTAACTCATTTTTGACCAAAGTGTCGCTTAAGCCCTTTTTACTTTCCAGCGATGATATGTTGTGGGGTTGAAAGGAGTAGGGAGGCACATTAAATGGAAAAGAGGAAGGTTGAGAAGTACCTCGCTTTTTAAATCTGGTCACCAAACACCACTAAAGCCATTTCAAGTAACGTTTAGATTCTGGATGGTGGTTTTTCACCAGGGCAATACATAGAGTATCACTTTGGAACGTTACCAGATTTGAATAACAAGGTAGTTCCAAGCCTTCCTCTTCCCCATATCCTTCTTATCGATCGGGGCTGCCATAGTTCCACCGGCCCCAGATGGTTGAGAGCAGTTGGAACTCTTTTGAAGTATTCACTTTAGTAAAAAAAATTAAAAAGGGTCGTTCTTTGTTACCATTTCAGTGTGAAGAGAAAGAAAAGACGAATTTTATATTTTAAAGTTCCTCAGTAATAAAAAAGGTTTCAGGTGTGAAAATCGGGTTTAATGATATTTTAAATGTAAAAAAAAAAAGAAAAGAAACCTTATTAGGTGTTATATAGATGGCCTGTTCAAAAGAAAAGGTGAATTTTGAATTTTCGTGGGCTGTGTACATTCGATTATCGTTTTTTTTTGTTATGTTGGTACACAAATGTTTATCATATTTTACCATTATCAGCCATTTTGGATTATTGGTTTGTTTTTGACAACTGGAAAGGTTAGTCACATTTTTGTGTGTTCTTCGATTTTTTACTTTTGAAAAAAACATAAGTGTACCAACAAAACAAAAAAAAATCGATAATCGAATGCACACAGCCCGCAAAAATTCTAAATTCACCTTTTCTTTTGAACAGGCCTCGTATATCGAAAAAAGATTTTGCCAGAAAAGTGTTGAAACTCTTGCAGTAAAACTAGTAAATAATTCAAATCAGCTAGATCGAAAAATAACCAATGAAATAAATTTGTTAGATTCACCTGTTCGCAAGTTGCATTTGTAGATAATGATTTACAACTCACTATAAAACTTTCGAGTGAACAATGGGAGCAGGTGAACAAATGCAATTATTTTAAAACGTTTTTTTTATACTGTGTAGTTGCAGTGTTTCTCAAAAATTTAAATCAACAAAAACGAAAATGTTTTTTGTTTTGATAGATAGTTAGTTGACCCAAACGACACATACTTAGGATTGTATGTATTGGCGCATATGTGTACACTTACGGGCAGTGAACTATTTGTCAAACGTCACTGAGAAATAGCCTTTTGTCTTGCTTACGTGAACTTATGGTTATCCGGAAAGAATGCAAGGCTAATGTGAGCGTAATGAATAGGATCAATAAAGGGACGCTTAGATAGTTTGGGCATGTAGAGCGAATGAACAAAGAAAGGAGTGTGAAAAGAATATATGATGCGAAAGTGAATGGAAGAAGAAGTCGAGGACGCCCGAGAAATCCTGGCACGATCAAGTAAATCAAATACTTGAATCGGGTCATGCGAAGAGCCAGAATAACAGAAGAGTATGTATGAATGTAAATAAAGCAAGGAGTGTGTGCCAAGACAGAGTTATATGGCGGTCCGTCCTCTCCGCCTACCCCTGCGGAGAAACGGCGTGATGGTTAGTTAGTTACGCCAACTTTTTTTTTAGCATTGAATTACCGCACAAGAATCCCAACCATCTGGAGCCAGTGAGACTATACCATCCCCAATTTGGGTTTGTTGTGAGGCTTAAGGTAGTGGGGAAAGATAGAAGATAAGAAAGAGGAGGGTTAGGAATTACCTGGCTATTCAGACCTGGTCACCAAAAACGGCTAATAAAACACGGCTGTCGAATCTGGAAAGTCGAAAAACATGCGTTTACTTTGCGTATGGGCAGTTCGCGACGTTCTGCTTGTAATACTTACATACATTTTAAACTTTTTTGTTTAAAACGGAACTACAATGGCGGCGCTATGTATATTTTTAGCTGAGTTATTGAAGTTTGAATTTACTTTGACGGAAACTGTCGCTCATTTGGGTACGATCGCCGCCCCACACCCGGCATCGATTTTAAAGACGTAAAAAATATTGTTTTCCCTGTTGTCCTGTCAATTGTTATTGCCTAACCATAAATAAATTTGATAATGTGACGTGATTTTACATTATGTTCTTTAATTCAGAATGAGAACCCAAAAGTGTCTGTGTTTAGGAACCCTGGTAAATTTCAGGGGTGCATTAGGGAAATCATCCATCGGTGTTGTTACCCCCTTGTGAGCGCGGCAGTAATTTAACCAATGACACTCCACCCCTGTGCTCTGTGCATATGGCCAAGAGCATTCCGTGAGTGGATAGCCGACTCTCCATCGTCACAGGGATGTATTTAGTGTACAATCTTTACAATGATTTTAATAATACCAAAATTTATTTTTTTCACTATTTTTTAAATAATGTTTTCTAGTTTTTCCGCGCCTGGGAGCTCGACATGCTCTCCCCTCAAGCGATCAGATTAAACGGACGACGCGGGTAACGGGTGAATAAAAATAAATATATTTATTCCAAAAAAGCGCCCTACTCCTGCATTGAATCCATGCGAAATCGTGAATTTATAATGAGATTAATAGGTTACAGATGATTCTTTAATAAAAACTTTAAAAATTAGAATATTAAGAAATTTCATTAAATGAGTGGTCAAAATTCAAGGGTTTTGCGGGTGACATGGGCGCATTTTACTTCGTTCTTACGTGTTGGATTAATGCGAAATTGTGAATTTATAATGAAATTAATAAGTTATAGATGATTTTTTAATAAAAACCATAAAAATTAGAATATTAAGTATTTTCATCAAATGAGTGGTCAAAATGCAAGGGTTTTGCGGGTGACATGGGCGCATGTTTCTCCGTTCCTACGTGTCAGATTCAAACGAAATTTTTAATTTATAATGAGATTAATAGGTTACAGATGATTCTTTACAAAAAACCTTAAAAATTAGAATATTAAGAAATTTCATCAAACGAATGGTCAAAACGCAAGGGTTTTGCGGGTGACATGGGCGCATGTTTTTCCGTTCCTACGTGTCAGATTCAAACGATTTTTTTTATTTATTTATAATGAGATTAATAGGTTACAGAAGATTCTTTAATAAAAACCTTAAGAACTAGAACATTATGAAATTTCAAAAAATGTCATCAAATAAGTGGAAAAATGGAAAGGATTTGCTGGTGACATGAGCGCTTTTTACCGTTCCTACGTGTAGGATTCGTACGAAACTGTAATTTGTTTGCCAAATTGATAAGTTGCAGATGATTCTTAAATAAAAACTCAATTAATTTGAATATGGAAATTCGTTTTTAAATTTCATAAATTGATTTGAAAAAATGCAAGGGTTTTGCCGGTGACATGGACACATTTTTCTCCGTTCCTACGAGTCGGATTCGAAATTTTTTGAATTTATAATGAGATGGTATTAATAAAAATTCCTGGTTTCCTGACTCCCGTACTCAAACTAATAACATACCAGGGGGAAGCGCTAGTGTAGTCAGTATTGATGATTTTTGCCTGACTGGGCCGTGGGTAGGGCTAGGGCTAGTTTTTTCATCCATTCATAGCACTTACAACATAATATTTTTGTTTATTTGTATTACAACTTTTTCACAGTATTTTTATAAATAAAAATGTAGTATATAACCTAAAAAACCGTTAAGTTCTGTCCTGTTATGTCGCATACAGCGCCCTTGAGGTGATTTTTACTTATAATGGCGGTATACAAATTATTCAAATATTATTATAACAAAACTTATAACAGCCGGAGACGCAGGAGACGGAGAACACGCTTTCATACCTAAAAGTGGTGATATTTTGTGTGGCAACTTGTCTTATCTCTTTCTCTCTCACGGTTCACGACGCGTGAACCAGGAGAAAGATATTTATGGTAAATTTGTATAGGTTGGGTAAAAATATTTAGCTCTCTCTCCATATATACGAGTATTCTTACTCTGAGCTCCCGTATTAGCTAGGCCTTAGGACCAATTCCAGCGCGTACACTTAAACGGATAGGAGACATTGAAGATTGCAAATAAAAGTATGAGGTTATTTACGTCTGTCTCGACACAGGAATTTCCTAGTTATACAGGGATGGATTAATTCCTTATATTTTATATTTTACCAGCACCACTCCTTCCAGCTCCAACACCATCCCTGAACGTGTCGTCCAACATCAAGTTATATACATTGGTTAGTGAGGCGCATTTCCTCGGCCAATCTTCGAATATATTCAACAGCCTGGAGTGAGCGTTGCCAGACACCCTACACTACACCCCATACAGTCAAATGTCAGATGGAAGGGTGAGAGGCGGGAGACACTAGGGGATGATAGATCGTCCGGCCGAGTTAAGGGTGCACTCACTCAACTAATCTAGATAATCTACTTGTACTCGCATGAATAGTCGTAGTAGTGAGAAATAAGATTGTTTTTTTTTAACAATTGATTAAGGAATCATTCGAAATCATCTAAAAATGGTAAACTTGGTGGTATTTTTATTTTACCTTAGATTGGAGCCTATAAAAGTATAAATGAGGATTATTTAGATACAATGAATGTAAAGCCTAGAATGGTGATTATAAGGTTAAGTTTTATGGTGTATCGTGATTCACTACTAAGTGATTCACTGTTTGTGGAAATACCTTAGGTATTTTGTATAGAGCTGTGTAAAATGAGCTGAGTCAGCGGCAGCCGGTGGCTACCGCTTCAGCATTTTGAGGAGTTCGAAAAATGCCACACAATTCTGTTTAGTGAAGGTTATGTTGGTGCAATCCATTGTTCCCATCATTGTGGCTGGAAGGATTATCGTCCCTCATTGAACTTTGTAGTCACGTCAGAAGCGCGATGATTTCGTTGAATCAGCATTCTGGGCCATTGCTCCTTAATTTGGTGGCATCAGCCGTCTAGGCCATTGCATCCGAACCCCGTGGCGTGTAGGGCGTCAGTATTTCATTGACCTCATTATTGATTTTAATTCACTATTACATTAAATACACAATTATCAGTGGAAATAATATTAAAATAATGGAGCAGATGATCTGATTGAAATCCGAGTAAGCAATGAAGTTTGTTTGAAAGAAGATTTCGTAGGTGGATGTTTTCAAATGTTACCCAAATAGGTATTAGACTGATATGTGAATTTATCAAGTGTCAAATAAGCTTCAAAGCTGTTAGGTTTCTTTCAAGTCCAATTTCACCTTAAGGGATGCTGTGGGAAGAGTTTTTCGAGAAACGAATCTCTCCTTTTATTGTCAGCAAATAAGGTACTAGAACTAATCATTTCCACAACACTAAAACGTCAAACCGCTCTCAAACTCTTCTCCAACTCTATTTACTCAACAACTTTCCCCTCCCTCATTTAGTTTTACCCCCCACCTGCCAAAGTGATTCATTTACTTATGTAGGTATACATGTGTAATATAAAAAAGGTACAATATTATAGAAAGCGAGTCTGTCAGACCATAGTGGAATTCTAATACCAACTCTGCTATAGACTGGCAGAAAAAGGATAAAAGTTAACTGAATCCACAGCGAATTAAGACTTGAGGCATTTGTGATTGTTAATCAGATCGTAAAGCCAAACATTGCAATCGTTATGTTTAGTGATTAGATTCGAATGGCAAGGTATTTTGCATCTTCTTTTCCTCCCTCCCATTCTCATAATTCGCTCTCGAAACTTCATACAATTTAATGTATCATAATATAATATGACGGCCTCCGCGGTCGAGTGGCTAAGACGCTCGACTACGAATCCAGAGGTCACGGGGTCAAATCCCAGCGTGCGCAAATATATTTTTATCAACTTAATTGGTGTTATTTCTCATTTTGTTAATATAAAATCAGAGTAATATGTGGTATATTTATAACACGTTCCAGAGTGGGAGATAATCTAAGTCGCCCTGGTGAAAAACAACCATCCAGAATCCAAACGTTGCTTGAAATTCCAATATCCGTGTTTAGTGACCAGATCTGAAAATCTGGGTTATAATAATAATAACAATTGGCTGATTTATATGGCGCCGTTTTCGTGACAGAAATATCACCTCAACATAATAAAATATTAAAACCAAGACTTAATACTAACTTATACCTAATACTTATAACTAGTGACTTACAACTAACATGTTTACATTAACAAATATATATAATGGTTGTTGCCCGTACTGTGAGACCTAGGGTAGAAAAAAATGGAGTAAGCAATAGTAAACTAAGTATAACACTCGGACTGATCAAAACTCTAGTGAAGCAAATTGACGTTATTTTAGGTATGATAATTTAAAAAGGTAAGTCTTTAGTTTTGCTCTGAACTCAGTTGTGCTGTCGATCTTTCACAGATGTGAAGGGAGGTTATTCCAAGCTGTGGGGCCTGCTACGGCAAAAGCTCGGTCTCCGAAATTGGTGTTGGGATTGCGTTTAGGTACTGTGAGTCTACCTATGGTCGTTGAAGATGCTGATCGAAGAGTAACTTGTCTCGTATTAGTATCGCTTGGAATGTACAGTTCCGATAAGTAAGGCGGCGCCATGTCATGCTTCGCCTTAAAAATCATCCAGCATTTCCCAGGTACTTCCCAACCTTCTTCTTAGCCATCTCTTTTCCGTCCCTACTCCCTTGAGCCTCGAAACATACCCCAATTAGAGATGTCATAGTCCCACTGACTCCAAATTAGAGATGGTCGATATCAGAATTGGGTGTACCTGCGGTTCCAGTTACCGGTGACCGGCGAAGAACCGATTATTTATCCAGTTCTTTTTGGAACCGGTTCCTGGTGCCAGAAAAGTTCCGTGGAGGAGTTTTTTTTTAAGTACTAGCAAATCGACAAAAGTTCCTCGCCAAAAAAAGGACTAGTCGGTAAAGATTTGAAAACGAAAAGAACTGGAACTGGTTCTCGCCAAAAAAAAAAAACACGAAAAGAACGACAAAATATATCGTGTATCGATATATTTTTATTTGCGAACATTTGGAACCGGTTCCTCGGAGAAATAATATCGACGGTTCCAGTGACCGGCTAGGAACCGGTTCCTTTTAACCTGGACAGGAATATCGACCATCTCTACTGCAAATATTTGCTTGCAGTTAGGGCTCTTGTGCAGTATTCACACATATTTTTAAATACACTTTTTATTCAGTGGAACGCTCTTATACAAAGTCAAACATGGAGATACTCAAAGTATCGATTCTTTCATTTTTTAATGATGTAGTTTATGTTCCGAAGCAATCCTTATTAAATCTAACCCCACGAGTGCAAGTCTAGCGATTTACTGAAACTCCTTTAGAATTTGACACGTCATTAACAACCAGAGTTTAACTTTTTTCAATTACCCAGAAACTTCCTCCAGCTCTGTATTTGTTCCAGAACTATATTGTAACCTATTACCCAACTATCATAGAAATTCAATTACGTTTTAGAATTACTGACTTCCAGTTATAATCCCTAACTGTAACTTAAAGAAATTGATTTAGGAAACACAAGGTGTGCCCCTTACTATATAGTTATGACCGAATGAGATTGGGCCCATTCAGTTACCGATAACGGATTTAATACAAAATAATTCATATTGTTTTCAACGTTATCAGTAGCTCTGTCCTACCTACCGCCAGAACCTTTTTGTGAATTAAAATCGTCGGGGTCTCAGAAATTTACGCAATTATGTACTAATTACATAAAAAAATATTGAAATAAATAATCCATTCTACTTTATGATCTGCAATTTATGGTTTATCGAAGTGACCTGACAGGTAAGTACGATTCTGTATATTATCTATGTGCATAAAATAAATGATTATTAATAATAATTCTGTCTCTCTCTACTATATCTTGTATCTCTCTCTTTCATCAATGTCCTATATATATCAGTATGTATGTAATGTTATTTAGTTGATGTAAAAGCCCTGAAGAAGCTTGAGAAAAGCGAAACCTGGTTGGTGGGAACTCAAATAAAGTGGTGTTTTACAAAGTTTATTGTTTTATTTGATATACAATGTCACACCCCCAAGTTTTTGCTTCCTTCAATAAAAAATAATATGCCATAGATAACATGTAGTTAGTAATAATATGAAGCCTATAAATTTACATTTGTATAGAGCCCTTTAAGTGATTTTTCACAAAAACGGCGCTGTAGAAATTATCCAAATATTATATTCACCATTATTGCCAGTGCCGGATATTGTCGAATTTTTTTTTAAATGTGACCACCCCGAGATCAACAATTATTTACAGATGAAACAACAATTTTATCATATTATAATAACATCATATTAGTAACAGAATATTAATAATACGTAAATTATTTATATAAGTCTGTCGTGTACGCCTCGTCATACATCCTGCATATGAAAATCATTCAATTAAAATAACGTCAAAGTGTATCTTGAGCACATATCGGAATCTTATACTTGCTCTGTTTATTTATTTATAAATTAACGGACTAAAGTCCAATTACAAAAAAATACAAGAAAACTGAAATGGGAAAAAAGAGCAACAGAGAAAGAACAGCACGTACATAAAATTAAATGAAGCAATGACAAAAAAAAAGGACAAAATGTACATAAGAAAGAACATTCAAGTCAAAGCCTGAACAAGGTTTTAGTCATAAAGAATGAGAAAAATCATTTGGACTGTTACCAAAAATTTCAAGACCATCGCTTGAGTTAACAAACCTTGACATTCTGGACAGTGGAAAATGATACCCATAATTAGTAGAATGATGACTGAGGAACAGCAATTCATTGTTTCTGAGTTCACTTAGTTTTTTTTTTATTATGCTCTATTTATATTTTAATAATTATTTAAAAAAATTTAATAAACATACTTTATCATTGTTTTATATTAAAAACTACTCATTTAAGTATTTTTGATGCTTCCTGTCTGTCTTATGTTACTTAAATAAAATAAAACATGATAAAAATATATTTATGATCAAACCGTAATAATAACATTCAGACAAAGACAAATAAAAGCACACAGGAAAGAACAAGACAAAATCGTGCTCTGAAACAATTTTAAAATCGTCAAAACTGATTCAGGTATGATTAAGTTCTGTATGTTTGTAGTCGAAGATTAAAACAAAAACTATATCAAATAATTTCCATTTTTTATACACGTTCTAGAGGGGTAGATACTCTAAGTATCGTCCTGGTGAAATGAGTTTAGCCGTATTTGGTGACCAGATTTGAATAGCCAAGTACTTCCCAACCTTTCTCTTCCCAATCTCCTTCCCCTCCCCACTACCTTCAGCCTCACAACATACCCTGTTTGAGGATGCCATAGTCTCACTGGCTCTAGACGGTTGGGAGCAGTTGAGACGCTTTTGCGGTATCCATATAAAATAAAATAAATTATCTGATTGTTTAATGAAATTAGTTTGCGCACAGTGAAAACTTTTAATCGCCGCAATCTGCAAAACTGTCAATCGCGTTGCTTTTGGTATTAAGAAAACTCATCTAGCTGTGTTTGTTACAATGGTAAATTCCTGTTAGGACGGTGTCGGCTTGAAACAAAGCCCCGGTGCTTTATGCAAATTAAGTAAAATTATCGGAAGGTTGATAATCTCCCGGTCGATATACGATATGGCCTATTTGCGCTAATCCAGATTTGTAGCACTCCAATATTCCAGTTGCGTATGGACTCTGGCCCAACTCACGAATTATAATTGTAACAGCGTCAAAAAGTTTCGGGTTTTGAATCACGTGGCTCGTTTGGAAAGGGAGGTATGCATCTTAAGACCCGTGTTGAGGGACGCACAAGCACCGAGGTTGTTTAAAAACATAATCATCATTGGCAGATTTCACACGTATGGACTGAGAAGAAAAAATACGTGTTTAATATCTGTTCAGGTGAGGCTTGGGCCCTCTGATTAAGGAATATGAATAAGCTGAAACAAATTTGCAAGGGTTGGATTTTTTTTGTGTATATACATAAAGCCCCATCTGCTCACAACCTTCTGGAGCCGGTAGGGACTATGGCATTCCCAATTGTGGCATGTTGAAGGGGTGAAGGCAGTGGGGAGGGAAAGGAGATGGGGAAGGTGGAGGTTGGGAAGTACCTGGCTATTCAGATCTGATCACCAAACACAGCTAAAGGCATTTTAAGCTACGTTTCGATTCTTAATGGTGGTCTTTTACGTGGGCGATAATTAAAGTATCTACCACTTTGGAACGTACCGCAAATCTACTTTATTTTATTTTTGTATGAATTAAAATGAAATGTGGAATAACACATATGAATTAATCGACCGGTCGGTAGCTGAGTGGACGAATGCGTCGGATTCCCACCCGGGCGTCGTGCGTTCAATTCCTCTGCTGGCTAAGTCCTCCATCATTGCACAAGCAACATTTTCAGCTTCTTATGATGGCAGTAGGAGTTTTTCAAATATCGTCAGGTTATTCGTAACCCGGGAATGTTATTTTTTTTTTAAATTTAAAAAAATAAATTATTAATTAAAAAATATTAAATAAAAATTGTTTGCGTACACCAGAATTTGAACCCGTGACCTCTGGATTCATAGAAGAGCGTCTTATCTGCTCGACTACGGAAGACGTCAGAGTGGTAGATACTGTAAGTACCGCCCTGGTGAAAGACCACCATTCAGAATCGAAACGTTGCTTGAAATGGCTTAAGCCGTGTTTGGTGACCAGATCTGAATAGCCAGCTACTTTCCAACCTTCCTCTTTCCAATCTTCTTCTCCTCCCCACTACGTTCAGCCTCACAACATACCCTATTTGGGGATGCCATAGTCTGACTGGCTCTAGACGGTTGGGAGCAGTTGATACTATTGTGTGGTATTCATACAAAAAAATAAAAATAACGTAGTCTTTATCGCGTATCATATATTAAATTGATGATTAGTTTGAATTTTCAAAAAATTTATAGCTTTGTCTTATCTCAGTGATGGTCTTATACCAAATATCATAAAAAATAAATTGTTTCACAAAGTGAGAAAATTTAGCGCAAGCCTAGCCCGACATGAAAACCATAATTGCAGAGAACCTGACATAAATAATGGCTGTCGGAAATGGCGGTTTTTCAATTGCGAATTAAAAACAAAACGACCGGCGGATATTTGAAAAACAAGAGCGCTTCCTGTCAAACTCACAATGGCTATTGTATCCGCAGTAAAAATGGGCCTGATCCGGCGTTATTGTGCCCGCTACATCACGCCCGTCACTCGCATCGCGACATGATGCAGTGAGATGACCCAGATCGCAGGGATGGCCACACAACGGACAGCCTGCCCCGCAGAGCCGGCCTGCCTCCGACCAGTGGCGCGCAGTGCGTAGTGATTCGGATGGTGCTTTCCGTTTGCATCAAAAGTCGTAATGCTCTAAAGATACATCATTACGGCCTCCGTGGTCGAGTTGTTAAGACGATCGATTGCGAATGCAGAGGTCGCGTGTTTTAAACCCGGCGTGCGCAAAACAAGCTTCAATGTGTTTTATTTCATATTTAATTAATATTTTTAAAAATTAATAGTATGTTTGCGGCACGAGAGTGGTAGATACTCTCAGTGTCGCTCTGATGAAAGAGCAATGTTCAGAACCGAAACGTTGCTTGAAATGGGTTTTGTCGCCATAGTGACCAGATTCGAATAGCCAGGTACTTATTAACCTTCCTCTTCCCATCTCCTTCCCTTCCTCACTACCTTCAGCTTCACAACAAACTCCAATTGGGCATGATATAGTCTCACTGGCTCCAGACGGTTGGGAGCAATTGGGACTCTCGTGCGGTATTCACTGTGAAACAGATCTGAATAGCCAGCTACTTCCCAACCTTCCTCTTTTCCATCTTTTTTCCTTCCCCACTCCTTTCAGCCTCACAAAACACCCTAATCGGGATAAGAATATCTGAAGAACTCCTACTGCCATCGTAATAAACGGAAGATGTTGCTAGTGCAATGATCAAGGACTAGTTGTAGGCCATTAGTAATAAATCTTAACTGTAAGTTATTAGTTATAAGCTTAAGTGATAAATTATAGGTTAGATGAATTAATTTGTAAAGCGCCCTTGAGGTGATCTTCCCACAAAAACGGCGCTATAAAAGTAATCCATTTATTATTTATTATTATTAGCCAGCAGATGAATTGAACCCACGACACCCGGGTGGGAATCCGATGCAAAATATCTGCATAGCCAGATACTTACCAAATTTATTCTTCCACATCTACTTCCCCTCCCCACCACCTTCAGCCTCACAACATACCCCGATTGGGTATGTCATAGTCTCACTGGCTCTAGGAAGTTGGAAGCAGTTGGGATTCTTGTGCGGTATTCACTATAAAAAATGAATTTAAAAAAATTAAAAACTGTTTTTTTAGTTTGAAAGAAAATTTTCGTTTTTTTATGGCAAATATTATAAAGGGTCGCAAAACGCGCGTCCAGCGATAGAGACAGTTAATTTCAAAAACAGGTCAAATGAATTCGATTTTTGATGTATATTTAGTACACATAGAAAACTAGTTAGTAACATACATCAGTCATGCGGGAATGATTTTTGATTCCTGGCGCACGCCTCTGTCCTAGCGAAGGTGGGTCGGCACATCGAGACAAGCACGCCCATACGTGTTGTATAATATACAGCTTACACAGTGGCAAATCGGTCATAAATGCCACCAGCAGCTGAGAGCTACATGCATGGCCTGCGAAATTAATTATTAGCAAAGGACACTTGATGTTGTGATATGGAGCACTGTGCTATGCTGGGCGGGAGGGGAAAAATGAACAGGAAAATAATGGAATTTAAATAAAGGGGTTTGTTTATCTGAATGGTTCTGTTGAGTTCAGTAAATTAATTTAATTTAATAATGATATTAATTTGAAAAGTATAATATATCACAACCTCCCAAACTCGGAATATGCCTGTATCTTGAAGGACATGTAGAGGTACCTTTGCGAAACAGTCATTTAGAACGGTTAACTTTATACTGACTCGATAGAAAGAGATAAAGATATATTAAAGGATGGTGGATAAACTATTAGTTACCGCCCATATGGAATTCAGACATTTTTAATAAACACATTAAACAATACGATATAAATACGCAATTAAAATGATTTATAAAGTCAAAATATCACACAAACACTAATAGAAGAAAGTTTGCCTAAATAATGATGGAAGCTTTTTGTTGATTTTATGTCTTTATATCATTAAAAATGTGAAAATTCTGAAGTCGAAAATATTTTACACTGTTAAATTACCTCTAAAAAGTGATGTTATATAATTTTTGTTTGGTCTTATTTGAACATTCACGCATAGCACATAATCACCATCATGTTTGATTTATTTGTATAACCACTGCAAGTTTTTTAATTAACAGAAATATAGGAAATAACCACAAAATCCGTTGACGTATATTATGCGACTCGATGATGTAAAGCGCGGACGGAGTACATTCTTACATACTTAGAAGTGCTGCAATATTATGTGACGACTTTTCTTGTCTCTTTCTGTCTCAACCATTATGTAGTCAGTCCGGGGATGTCATGATGGACCACATCGGACACAGCATAACAGTAGAATCCGACCGGTGATAGGAATAGATATGGTGTAAAGGGCAGAACTTACTCCAGGTACCACGACGATTGACTTACGTCATTTCAATGTTCAGAATCAAGCGACTGTTGAGTTTCTTTTTCAGTCAGACAATGATTTTGTTGAGGAAGATTTCCGATTCTTTTCGTCCACTTTCTATTGGTCATATTGTAATTCGTTTTTACGTAGGTTTGTATTTTGCTTTGTGCATTGTTGATTGAATTCATTATATGCCTTAGGAACTAAGAAAATATGGAAACTTTGTTCAAAGGATGTATTCATTTTTTGTACTATCACTCGTGCTTGAATTCTTAATTGTGTAGTATAGCTGTGATCCACAAGATTGTGTAAGCTAGAGTTGTTCGCTCAAAGCAAGGATACGTATGGAGAGAGAGCTAAATGTTTTTACACAACCTATACAAATTTACGATAAATCGTTTTCTCCGGGTTTTCACGTCGCAAACCGTGAGAGAGAAAGAGATAAGACAAGTTGTCACATAATATTGTACCACTTTTTGGTATGTAAGCATATTTTCCGTCTTCCGCACTTCCGGCGACTTCGTTCACTACGTTTTGTTCTGACACATAACAGGACATATTTTTGTTGATAACAATACTGTAAAAAAGTGGTTATAATAATAAAAAAAATAATAGCATTTTTTTTTCAGTGGAACAGAGCGGTGGGTGCAATACTCTGTCTACAATATAAATAATAATACATATGAGAAAATTAAAAACAATGAAAGAGAAAACATAAAAATAATACTAAAAGTTGAAAAACTAAATTAAAAAATAACATAAAATCATAATAATAAGATAAGAGCATATGCAATTACATATATAAATAATAATAAAAAAAGCTTTTACGCCGGAGGGAAATTCTCCACCTGTGATGTAGGGGCGCACTGTGCCACTGGGCGGCAGCCTGGACGAGAGTGTTCTCGGATTCCCGGTAGCGCTGTCTCGTTTCTGCCATTCTGTAACGCATCAGAGCAGCAAACCCGTTCACCCTTCCCTCTGCAAACATCTGTGAGGCGCTGCATCGCCAAGGAAGACCGAAAAGCGCCCTGTGCGCGTGGTTGTACTGCACTCGGAGCGTGCTCATGACTGCTTGTGCATATCCGGCCCAGAGTTCCCAAGTGTACAGGCTCATGCAGTACGTCTGGAACAACTCTCACTTTACCGGAGAACTGCACCTATTGAATCTCCAGGCGAGCATGTTGGCTCGCACGCTCAGTGCTCTTCTTTGGCACTCTATGTCCTTCTTGTCATTTAAGTCGTCAGTTATAACACGACCCGTTATACAAGTAAACAAAACATTATGTCGATATGTGCTACGAATAGATGTATAAATACTCTAGCCCTAGTCCTAGCCCTAGCTACGCCCGAGTCATGAAAAAATCAACAATCCTGACTGCACAAGCTATCCCTCTTGGTATATTATTTCTCTGATGTTGTTGGCATTGGTCTTTGATTTCAAGCAGTTCAAAATGGTTTTCTTAAACAAAAATGATCACCCTAGTGGAGACTGTGACTCACACCAATAGTAGTAGTTAAAGTTTGTTGGACATTGGCTATTCAGATTTAGATAGTTAAATAATTAATTATATATCCCATAAATTCATCACAATGAAAATTTTGATCGTCGACAATTTGCAATTTTTTAAAATTACTTTTCCTCTACAAAACGTGTCTCTTTAGAACTAAGATTCGCTTTTAATGAAGTTTTCTTCAGAAATGTTACAGAAATTGACAGAAAAAAAAAATCTTGAGCGCTTCGATTCAAAGAAAGGTGAAAAATAAATATATACTTTAATCAAAACTCCTTCTGCAAAATAACTAATAGATAGTGATAGGTTACGGCTTACTACCCTTCTAACCCATCGGGTTTTCTCGCATAATTTATATATCTCTATATAAGTACATTTATTTTTTATTTTTTAGGTAATATCTCATGAAATCAAAATACTTACAAAACCTCCATGGCTAGCTCACTCCGAGAATTTTCTCGTATCTACAGTTCGTTATAGGCAGATTAGAGAAAACCCGCTTATTTAGAAAAAAGGAAATTATATATTCAAACATACAGTGAGGAAAATTTAGAAATAAAACCATTTCTCTTTTGCTTGATAAATTAAAAATTATCGGGGCTAAAAGTTAAGAAAATATCGTTACATAACAATATGTTTCTTATAGTCTCATAAAATATATTTAAGAACTTTTTATCACTATTTTATTCCTATTCCATCCTGTCCCTTCTTGAAGACAGTCAAAGTATTTTTTTTATTAAAAAAACATTCGTACTGTGCGGGAAAAAAACGTGATGCTTTAATAAAGTTTTTTTTTTTATTTACGCCCAACTGGTCTCTTATGTTTACACTAGTAGTAAATCCGCGAAAAATCACGGAATGTTACTTAATTTGATAAGAAAAATACTAGTGGCTTTAATCCACCCATTTAAAAATAAAATAATGTCTCTTAAAATATTTATATTAAAGGTAGGTGGTTTTTTAGGCAGGTTCTACTAATTTCAATATATTTTTATAAATATTGATAATTCCAAATTTGAAAAGTTCACACTCATACAAACTTACGCACCTATAAAGAAATTATGTGTAGATAATATTATACTTACTTAAGAAATAAAACAAAACATTTTCTGAAAATTGTAAACAGAAATCTATTTACGAGAAAGTGAACTTAAAAAAAACAGCGAAAAGTTGTATACAAGAAAATGTTAAACGCTTTAAATGTCTAACTTCTTTTTCCCCCACCAATCTAGCAAAAACATTGTTAATTCAAATAATCTCAAAAATATTCTATTTCTGACATTTCACGAAACACTTTTAATATCGGTAGCACGTTTTCTAGAAGTAAACAGAGCCGAATTAATTTAGAGTATAACCAAAAACGTTTCTATTCTTGTTCGTGTACATTATATTATGATTCTGTGTTATGAAACGCCGGTGGAAACCTCTTTGAGTACGTGGAAGCGATTGTCAATCTTTAAAGCTCATTACAGTGGTCTGACACGCAGCGCCGCATCTAGCATATGTTCTAACTGTGCAAAACACATCGGCAAAAAAAAAGATTTAATTAAATTAAAAATAAAATTGACTTTTAATATTATTATATAAAAAATTCCCGAAATCGTTTTAAAATTACCCGCATCATGGGATAATTATGTTTTTTTATTGCGCTGACAACGTAACATCGCTGTACATACGCAATGACTAGCGAAAATCTACGGAAAAAAGTTTTTGTCGCTGAATTTTTTTACGAACTGCATAATAGTTATTTGAGCATAAAGTTTGTTTATCTGTGGTGTGTCGTACGTTAAAATCGATGCGATCCAAAGTCTATCACCAATCAGCATGCCCGTTTTTTCTTCCCGGCAGTCGAATTGAATTAAGAGTGGGGGGGCAATCGGTACTTACTGCACAGGGTGCGAGATGGCGTGGAACCGGCTTTGCTGACACGGGGAAACGTTACTAAAAAACACTGCTAGATACACACGGGCCAAGGGCCTGAAACATATATCAATGGTCGCCATCATTTTGACGACCTCAGAGCAATAATATAAAGGAGGGAGCGCTTCTGCAGTCAGTATTGATGATTTTTGCCTGACTCGGCTAGACCTGGGCGTGGCCAGGACAAGGACTAGAGTATTCATAGCACATGTCGGCATAATGTTTTTGTGAATTTATATTACCACTTTTTCACAGTATTTTTGTAAGCAAAAATATAGGATATAACCTAAAAACCGTTGAGTTATGTCCAGTTATGTCGCATATCAAAACGTAGTGAGCGGAGTCACCGGAGACGCGGGAGATGGAAAACATGCTTACATACCGAATGGTGGTGCTATATTATGTGAGAACTTGTCTTGTCTCTTTCTCTCTCGCGGTGGGGAGGGTGAAGGAGATAGGAAACAGGAAGGTTTTAAAGTACCTGGCTATTAAGGTCTAGTCATTAAACATAGCTAAAGCTGTTAGAAGCAACGCATCGGTGGCTCATCCCAAAATACCGGTACGTTATTTGCTCGGTTGCAACATTTATTTGATTTTTTTCCTAGTAACCTTACACCAAAAAAAAATGCATAAATCTGAAATATATGTATGAATCAAAAACGGCATATTATAATTCCATATTTGTAAAAAGCATTTACTTTGTGGCTTGCCATATTTATAAATAAAACAGATAAACTTTGTTTATAACCACTTTATTATTCAATATTATGTCTACCGGTTTCGGAAGTACCCTTCCATCATCAAGACAATATTAAAATTAACCTAAAATTCAAAATGCTAAGATATATACATATTTAGGAGTTGGAATGGGAAGGAGAAGGGGTAATTGATGGGATTATTGGAATACCAGAGGAACTTACTGGAAATATCCCCTTTATTACAACGGTAGAGAATTTTAAGATTTACAGGGGTTAAAAATCTTCACCGTTGTGATAAAGGGAAAAAATTTAAAAAAACTTAGAAGCATTAAAAATTATAAAATCAGTAAATAGTAAATGTAATATTTTGAATAATCACATTTCTTTATCTTATAGTCCTATCCTAGATATATTTCCAGTAAGGCGCTCTGTTATTCCCATAATCCCCCCAATTACCCCTTTTCCTTCCCATTCCAACTCCTAAATATGTAAATACGAGTATTTCTCAGCATTTTGTATTTTAGGTTAATTTTAATATTGTCCTGATGATGGAAGAGTATTTCAGAAACCGGTAGACATAATATTGAATAATAAAGTGGTTATAAACAAAGTTTATCTGTTTTATTTATATTATAATTTGTTCAAAAAAATTCCACTGCAGAATAGGAAAAAAAGAATTTTGTACACAAGGTAAAAGATTGTATAAATATACTGAGACGATGTTGTTTTATTTTGACTTTTTTCTTGATGAGTATTTATTGTAATTTCCAGCGAAACGTGATGGAATATCAAATTAATGTGTAGAAAAATACGTGCGAAGCCGGTTAGTAACGCTGGTAATTAAATACACGTACAAAAATATTATTTGAAGCTCTCTCTCTTTAAAGTTCTCAAGAGCTTAGAGTGCTCGCGATCAAAAGGTTACCGAGGTCTTATCTACACTGCGTTGAAAGCACAAATCTGAGGCTTTTCCCAAGAGGGAACACTCCATTCACCAGCCACTCAAATACTTAGAACAATGTCGTGCATTACATTCACCCAAGAGACAAAAGCTCCCGAAAACGAAAACCTCCTCTCCGTTGTGTGCTCCAGGTAACGAACTGTGGCAGGACCTTACAAATAGAATTATTTATAAAAAATATCTGTATGTTTGCCTGTAAAAGTGAAAATAGTTTTTAAAGTTGACTTTTGGGAACATGAAATATTGTTGATTTTTGAGATCTGAGATTTTTAACCGTACATTATGTTTCTTTCCAGTAATATACGTTTGTCTGTCTGCAACAGAGAAAAACATTATTGCAGGTACTAGCAATGTATATTTAGGTGTAATAATAGATGATAAGTTAAAATTTGACAAACACTTAGAATATATAACTAAAAAAATTGCTAAAAAGGTTGGATTCTTAAAAAGGACAACCCGCCTTGTATACAATTCTATTGTAACTCCGCATTTAAATTATTGTTCTAGTGTTTTATTCTTATGTAACGAAGCCCAAAATAATAAACTGCAGGTTATACAAAATAGGGGGATGAGGACGATTTTGAAATGTAATATTTTTACTAGAGTTCAAATAATGTTACGAAATTTAAATATGATGACACCTAAACAACATATGATACATAATACTTTAACGATGATTTACAAGCTTAAAAATAACATGGTCCCTAAATATCTGCAAAATAATATTATATATTATTTAAATATTCACAATTATCCTACGAGAAGTTGTCATGATTTTAGGCTTCCCAAAACGAATCTTGTGTGTACTCAAAACAGTGTGTTTTATAAAGGCCAAAAACTTTTTAATAGTCTTCCAAATGCCTTAAAAGAAGCCTCAAGCCTTGCCACTTTTCGGAGGATTTGTGCTGAATATGTAAAAAAAAAACCTATGCTTATATGCTTTGTTCTATAATTGTGTAATGTAAAAATGTTTTTTCTTACTAGATGTCTGAAAAAAATATTTGCATACATCTAAATAAAAATACAAAAACAAAAACAAACAATGTTCAAAATCTCAGATTTAAAATAGTGGTTTTATTTTAATTCTGGGATGTTGACCAGCAGTTTTTTTTACTGTTTCCTGGTATTGTGTTCTTCAGGGTTCTTGATATGTCGTACAAATCGGTTGACAACAATTGGGTTATGACAATTACTGCTCAATGCGGAAGAAGCGATTTTGATTTAATTTTATGGTAAAGACTTTTTGATAACGATATGGCTTGCTTTGAACGTGGCCCTTTAAATAATGTAAACTTGGCTTATTAATAGAGATGGTCGATATCCAAATTGGGTGTACCTGCGGTTCTAGTTACCGGTGACCAGCGAGGAACGGGTTATTTATCCAGTTCTTTTTGGAACCGGTTCCTGGTATCAGAAAAGTTCCTTCAAGAAGATTTTTATATAAGAAAAAAAATTCTCGCAGCTAAAAAAAATTTTTTTCATAGGGGGGGGGGATTGTCAGCGATGTTCAATAAACGAAAAGAAGTTCCTCGTCAAAAGGATATTTCCGCCAAAACCCTATTGTGCCCAAAAGAGAAACCGTTTCCTCGGAGAAATAATATCGACGGTTCCAGTGACCAGCTTGGAACCGGTTCCTTTTAACCGGGATAGGAATATCGACCATCTCTACCTATTAACCTAGTTTTTTTTAATGAAATATCATATTAAGGCCTGACTTACACAACTAAACATAAGATAAGTTAGAAAAGTACCTACGTACGCAGAGGCTGGTGTATTTAAATGCACGGAATATAGATATAAGAAAGCTATAATATTACATACATCTCTTCTACCAATATAATTTTTTATATTATCAAACAAATATTCGTACAATTTATATGCTTACTGTATTCTTACATTTCATATGAGCAAATAATTTATACTTGGATTACTATAAAATGTACCTTTTTATGTAAAAGCTGACTTGAGCGTAAACAATTAAATTTAAGCAAGTAAAAAAATTATGTTTTTTAATATAATCTTATTTTTATGCACAACATTGCTGCAAGAATTAATATCTCAAGATAAACTATATTGATATATAAGCTGATTTTGGTATATGTATACTTAATTATAGATGTCACTGGCTGTGAAAATGTTCAAAGACACATGGAATCAACAACTGTTTAAAATTTTCAAATTTAAAAAACGTCGACCATACGAATTTGCACAATAATACAAATAAGTTTATGAATTAGGAATCTACGAGCTAGCCCTGAAATACAAGTGTCTATTTTAGTATTTGTTTATGGATAAGATTTTCTGAAGAAATATTTTTTGAGTATCACTCCAAATTCTTGAAAAGAGTTATTCGTCGGTTTTAGTTCACGTAAGTATGTGTACGTTTTGGTTCCTTCAACCTTCCGATAGCTGGTGACGTTGCCGATCTAAGATTATATGGTGTGAATTGGCATTTCTATGAATGCACTGGACTTTTTTTTTGAGCGAAGCCATTCCGTAAGTTGCTTAAAAAACCACCGTGCAAAGCTAGAACAGGATATTTTCAGAAAATTTAAGCCAGAGATTTAAAATTGTTAAGATGAGATGGGGTGACGATTTTGAGAACTGAGGGCTTCAAGTGGGTGAGTGTTCAGACCAATAATATACCAGGAGGGAGCGCTAGTGTAGTCAGCATTGATATTCCTGACTAGGGCGTGGCTAGGGCTAGGATATTTATATATCCATTCATAGCACATGTCGACATAATTTATTTGTTTCTTTGTATAACCACTCTTTTACTTAACAAAAATATAGAATATAAATTAAAAAACCGTTGAGTTCTGTCCTCTTATGTCGCATAACAAAACGTAGTGGGCGGAGTCGCCGGAGACACACGAGATGGAGAACATGCTTACATACCTAAAAAGGGTGCCATATTGTGTGAGAACTTGTCTTATATCTTTTTCTCTCACGGTTTACCACGTAAAAACCCGGAGAAAGTGATTTATCGTAAATTTGTATAGGTTGTGTAAAAACATTTAGCTCTCTCTCCATATATATTTTCACTTTGAGGGTGAGAGCTTTCAAGGATCGGCAATTAAGGGTGTATGACTATATAGTTGGATGGCAGAAGGTTCATGACGAAAAAGAGGAAGATACTATTTATTTTCTACTTCGGTCGTTTAGTGGTATTGAAGAAATGTGTAATTTAAGTGTTATTATTGTGCTTTTAAAGATCTAAAATCCGTTATTCAAGACATGCTTAGAGCCATCGTGAATTCAGTAGCACTACCTCGCACCAACCACCAGTGAGAGCACATTTTATACGGCAGGGGGTGTTTGCAAAAAGTCTTTTTGCAACTCGCGGCGGTTTTGAGTGAAAATAGAGAAGTTTCGGTAACAATTCGCTGTCTGAGAACTTACTAATTCAATAAACCAACGCGCAAGCTTTGTGGTTAAAGCAAGATTCATTTGTGATTTTGTTGTACAGTTAAACATGTCGTAAAATGTAAGAGTGTGCCTTTATAGGTAGATGTAGGTTTGACACATACAAGTGTTTTTTATTTTATTTCATTCGGGAAGTTAACTGTAATAAATATAAAACAGTTAACAATATTCTATTAGTTGCATGAACCAAAGATTTTTCCACTTATTGCGAGAGAGTGAGAAATTGTACAAAAAAGTTTTATAATGAAAAATAAATAAATGAAACTTAATGAAGAAAAATAAAAAGAATGTTGAATTTAGTTATTAGAATTATAACCGTCTATGGTAGTAGGAAAAGAGAAGAAAATTTTGTTACATAATATCAAAAATCAACAACAAAAATATGAAACAGAAAAATATAGAAAATAAAAAGACAATGGTCACAACTGAGACTCGAATTCAGATCTTCTACTCTATCTGGAAGTAACGCTTCAACCAAAAGCCATTGGGACCTTTTTAGAAACCAATATTTTTAATCTAAATCATTCTTTTCATTAAAGATTATTGATATTATTTTTTTTATTTTTTCCTCCGATTTGACTGCCATCTTTTTTCTTCGTTATTTTTATTATGTAAATATTTTTAAAAAATGAGCACTAATGCTTTAAAGTTAATTCTAATTTCAAAATTTGATTTGTCCTGTTTTGAGTTTTGCAAGAAAATTCATTAAATTGATCAAGGAATGTATTGTTTCATTTACATTCATTCAACTAAAAAGTTTTCGAATTAGTGTGTTTATTTTTCATAAGTAGCAATGTAGACATTGAATAAATAACGCATATAAATATGTATGCGCATTCTTACAGAGATGACGTTCCTTGAAAATACAAAATACACACTAGGTTTAGAAAAACACTCAAATATGGAAAAATTGATGGTAGAAGATGATTTTAATTTCCATTTTCAAGTTTATACAAAATTTTCTTAGCTTAAGCTTTATTAACACTAAACAAAAAACGTGATCTAATCAATTAACTTGTCACCTCCAGCCATGGTTTTGAAAATTTTGGTACCAGTCTAAATGATTTTTGTCATTCTTCACGACTCTACTAAAACCTTGACTTGACCTTGGCTTTGACTTGAATGTTCTTTCTAATGCATATTTTTGTCGTCGCTTCATGAAAATAGAATGTATGTGCTGTTCTTTCTCTGTTGCTCTTTTTTCCCTTTTCGTATTTTTGTAATTGGACAATAGTCCGTTGGTATATAAAGAAATAATAAATCAAATTAATTTAATCTCCTGCATTACTCACGATTGTCTCTCAATGTTCTGGTAATATATCAATTCCATGCTTTCAGAAATCCAGTGGTTTTGAAGCCGCAAAAATCACAAAAAAGCGTCAACTCAACTCGACTCGACAGTTTCATCAAACCATAAAAAAGCAAGTGGTCTGAGCGATAGGCGATATACTTTAATTTCAAGGGGTATTTTGTCCGTCTCACTAAAAACTAAACAGGCTTCTGGCGTTGATTTTTTAATAGAACTTGCTCCTTCAAATTCCAATGATAACAAAAATGTTTCCTAAAATGCCTTTTCCGCCTTTCTAAGTTTCCATTGAAAAGTGATAGATATTTTAACACCACCACTAGGTGAAAGACCACCATTCAGAGTAGAATTGTTTGTTTGAATGGCTTTAGCCATATTTGGTGATCAGATCTGAATAGACAGTTACTTCCCAACCTTCCGCTTCCCCATCTCCTTCCCTTCTACTCTACCATCAGCCTCACAACATACCCCAATTGGGGATGCCACAGTCCCACTGGTTGCGAGCAGTCGGGACTCTTGTGCGGTGTTCACTAAAATAACAATAACTGTGTTCATACTTTCATTCACTCAAAATGAAGATTTGTTTAACTTTACTTTTTGTAATAATGCGGTAGGGGTGTGCTGCGTCCTTTTTACAGATACAGACATTGATTGACTCCAACTGTAAAACCAGAGAAAGACGTAATCGAAGAAGATGCATGCCTCCGAATCCACCGGCTGTATGAGAATTTCTCTGTGGAGGACACCAGGAGAATAAGATATATTTAATAGAGGTAATTTAGTAGAGTATAAGGGAATAGGAGGTATCGAGACACAGTTAATAGTATATAAATCAGTGTAACGCCCGCCCTTTCACACGGTCACCAAATTTGATGACGAATGAAAGAGTACGTCCCAAGGTTGAGTCACTAAGGCGACAAGCTCTCACACGGAAAATGACAATCGTCTTTATATATAGGGCATATTCTTAATTTGTCTCAATTTCCACTTGAATTTGTCTTTCTGTCAAAGTACGAAACGGTTTGCTTGCTTTTGCGCAGAGTTCAAGGGCTATATAGCAAAGGTGGCTATCATGTGTCTCAACAGTAGGGCAAACTTTAACGTATCGTCGTTAGAAAGGCAAAAGGGCTTAAGCCACACTTTGGTCAAAAATGCAGTTTTCATCAGTTTTTTTGTTCTGCATCGAAAAGTCTGACTCTCGTTTGATTCTGAAGACTTTTGTGGCCCCTCAGCCATCCAAAATATATTTACCATTTTGGAGAAGGCTTGTCTCAAGCGACACAAGTTTTGGACGTTTTTTTAAAGCTTTTCGCCGCTTCAGGTAACTCAGTGAAATCATTAAGTTATCTGAGTTAACTTTTTTTTCAAAATCCAACCAGGTACTGAAGACTTATGAATTATATTGTAAAACAAACAAAAAACTTTAAAGTGCTCTGGTGTAAACTTCCCAAAATGGAGCTCCAGCCCTTTTGCCATTCCGGCGACGATATGATGAAGGAAGAACTCAAAACGCCGATATACTCGTATAATGGCATATGAAAATAACGAAATAAATTTTGCCAATGGATAAGACAGTGTTGAAGAATATGAGATAATGGGGGTGGAACAAGGGCAAAGCCGGGCATCAAAGCAATAAAGAAAAGCTGCTATGGATAACCTTTTGGTTGGCTAGACGTCTGCCTGAAATGAGGGTACAAATATGTATTCACTGGCAGTAGGCTTTGATGCGCTGCCAAGCCGCCTACTTCCCTACTGAAACTCGCACTTTAAACTGTCAACTGCTTAATGAAAATTGACTACACGAGCTTCGCCGCGGTCTAACGAGAATACTCCACGTCAAATACTTCTTTGATAAACGACTCATCAAAAATCTACGGTTTTTTATTTGAAACTAACTTCTCCGTTATTCAATTAAAAATAGAACATTCCAACATTTTCTTTGGTCAACAAGTTATCTGAGAGATTTCCCTAAATAAATGGATGTATTAATAGCAATCGTACCGGTCACCTAGATTTTGAAGCCATGAAGGGTGAAATTTTCCGCGGTTAAGTCTTATATCAATAGTCTCCTTAATTATCGACTACAGTTTACATATATATTTAAATAAATATATATATATATATGATTTGATGAAAAGGACGCAGATATATATATATATATATATATATATATATATATATATATATATATATATATATCTGCGTCCTTTCATCAAATCAACAACACTGCGTCCTTTAGAAGGAATTGAGTTTTTTTAGTATTTAACCATGAATATGTAGTTATTTTTACAGCAACTTTAAATTTGGTAATTTACGATTTATTTCGATTAACCTTCAATTGAAACCCCTTTCACAATATAAGGAACATGGCGCCCTGCGTATATTAAATATTCATTTTACGGTTAAACGTTCATCCACATTAAATATATATTTGTTTCTATCATGACGACAACCGGACATTTTACGTTGTTTACATAAAAAATATAATATGGTATTTACTTGTTTATATATAAAATTTTGAATTTGTCACTCATAATATAGCCAAGATATTGTGGTGCACAGTCAATAAAAAAGTTTAATTCTATCGGTGTAATCTTCACCATGATGGCTGCATCCCTGAAGCATGCTATAAAACTGCACTAGTTGGTTTAATAAAATGGTGCTATACAAATCATCTGCTTTTTAAACTTATTATTACCAGTAGAGTAGAATAAAGCGGCGTTGTTAAAAGTAATTATTTTTAATAATCACTCTCAAAATACTTCATAACATTCTGCCCCTTTCCGCTACCAAAGCGTATAGCGCTCGCTACGTGGACTACGGAGCAGTCAGTCAGTATAGAGCCGTAACGGAAAGGACGTCGGGACGCCGCTGTGCGACGCCGGTGCCGTTCATCAATCATTTACGGCGATTTACACAGCGCTAGTGAGCTGTAGCTGCACGCTGCGAGCTCTGTCTAACACACGCGGGCGCGTTCTCTTCAGTATATGACGTATCTATTGAGATTGGCGATTCGCTGTACAGTATTCCTAGAGTACCCTTTACGTGTGATGTTTTCCTATCAACTAATTCAATCAGAATTTTGAAAATTTTGCTGGGTAATTTTATCTGTCAATAGTTGTGATGTCACCAATTTATTAGAGTATTTGTCGTTTCACATCGAGTAAAATATCTAACGTTTTGACTATTTGCATATTGCTGTTGCCCAATCTCTCTAACATATGTTGAAGAGCACGCTATCTATATGTTGGAAACATCAACATAACTAAATACCAGATTATATTATATTTTTTGACCGGTCGGTGGCTGGGTGGACAAACGCGTCGGATTCCCACCCGGGCGTCGTGGGTTCAATTACAATCATTGCACAAGCAACAGCTTCTGCTTAATATGATGTTAGTGGGAGTTTTTCTAATATTGTCAGGTTGTTAGTAACCTGAGAATGTTTGTCCATATTTTTAAATAAAATAATAATGAATAATTACTGTTCCCATTTCTTCACTTCTGTACTTTCTTCAGCCTCATAAAATTCCATACCCCACAGGCTTTAGAGTGCGGTATCTGCATAATATAATAAAAATAAAACCCTCCATATCAAAACCATTATTTAAGTCTCTAGATTTTGATGAAATATAATAATGTACCATTTTGAATCCTGAATATTGTTTTAAGTTTAAATGATTCTACATTAAGCCTCAGTACTCAAAATATTACTAGACGTCACTTTATAGCATTATATTACAAGCAATACTACAAATGATTCATGTATGTGATAGATACTGTAAGTATCGCCCTGGTGGAAAATCACCATTAAGAATTGAAACATTGCTTGAAATGGCTTTAGCCGTGTTTGGTAACCAGATCTAAATAGCCAGGTACTTCCCAACCGTCCTCTTCTCCATCGCTTTTCGCGCTCTACTATCTTTAGCCTCATATCATACCTCAATTGGGGATGCCATAGTTTTTTGAGAGCAGTTGGGACTCTTGTGCGGTATTCACTATAAAAAAATAAATCTTTAAATTTTCTACGGGTAGTTAGGAAAATGTCTAGGGTTTTCAATAAATGTATGTTATCTTTTGAATTTTATGAAAAACGTACTAAAATTTCAGTTAGTGGTGCAGTTTTAAAATCAGTACAGGTATTTTAAAACGTTTTCCCTAAAGTTCCAGTATGCATTTCATAAAGAATTTAAAAGATTTCCGTTCAAATACTGTTTTCACTAGAAACCTTAGACATTTTTCTAACTACCTATATAGAATTAACAGATAAATCGTTTGCAATATTTCTTGTATTAAAAATTCAAACAACGTGTATTTTTTGGTACCCAAAATATTAGAAAATTATACATATTCGAGAATTCTAATAATAAAATTTACTTTTCATTTTGACAAAGAGTTGTTAATTCAATTTCTCTTTAATGAATCGACTACCCCAGCGTGGAAAGGGTTGGTTAGTTGCATCCCCCCACATGTATCAGGTACCTACCGGAGTGTTGCCTATAATATGTCATCCCCCGTTGTAGTTTCAACATGTTGTGACCTATTTCAGCCGGTAATCCTGTCCGAATTAGGCCCATATTATATGTGCCACCGGGGGGCCAGTGCAAATTATTTCAGAGTTCGAGTAGATACACGGTCCTTTACAAGTGGTTCGGAACATTGACAAAGCGAAATTTGCCTGTCGTTGCTGCTCTGATTGCGTGTTTGAGGATGTATCAATGCTTCAAGTATTATTGATAAAGGCTTTCGCTAAAAGTCCAATGGTGAAAATTAATGATAATATTTTTAAAATTTAAATATACGTTTTAAAGCTTTAGGCTTCATCCTAATATTGATTACTGAAAAAATATTCACAGTCTTCAAAGAATAGAAAAAAATACAGAAATGCTAACAATTGTGTTCGGATAAAACTTATCTTACGATTTAAAAAATGGTAACCAAAAATAAGGGGAAAATTTTAAATAAGATTATTAACAATTTTTAAGAAGTATGCATCGAATGAATGAATCGAAACCTAGCTTGATTGAACTTGACTTTAGCCGTGTTTGGTGACAAGATCTGAATACCCAGGTACTTCTTAATTTTCCTCTTCCCCATCTCCTTTCCCGCCCTAATACTTTTAGCCTCACAATATACCCCATTGGGGATGCCATAGTCTCACTGGCTCTAGAAGGTTGGGAGCAGTTGGGACTCTTGTACGGTATTCACTATAAAAAAAATATTTTAAAAATGTGAAGGTTAAAAATGACCCTCAATGAATTGGTTGGGATGGCAAAATTTGTAGATGCGCCACGCCAAGATAATGTGAAGGTTCCGGGTTCGAGTCTCGGTCACAATTTAATATTTTCATTTGCAATGTTTTATTTTTTTCATACTCTTTAAAGATTGTTGATCCTTTGTCATATCTGTTAAATAGATATCTAATCATGAATTAGAAAACACTAATCTAAAACTTATTTTTAATTCCAATTCCGATACTTGATTTCCACATTAAGTACAAAAAAAATTGAAATTAGAAATAACTTTAAAGCATTAATGCTTTTGGTTTTTTTTTAAATATTTTAATAAAATCAATAATCTAAAACACAAATATGAAACCGAAAAAGCCAGAAAATAAAAAAGAAGATGGTCACAAACGAGACTCGAACTCGGATCCTCTACTCTATCTGGGAGTAACGCCTTAACTAATTAGACCATTAGGACCTTATTAGAAAGTGGTATTTAAATTGATCTCATATTTTCATTAAATATTATGAATATTATTTTTAATTTCTTCCGATTTTTGGCAGTCAGCTATATAATGGATTCAAAGCTCAACCCGAGTTCATTAAATACCAAGATGGTGTCTTGTATAAATATCCATAAAATTCATAATTTTCAATGAAAATATGAAATCGATTAAAACGCCACTCTCTAATAAGGTACCAATGCCCGAATTGGTTAAGGCATTACTCCCGGATAGAGTAGTGTATCCGAGTTCAGGTCTCGGTTGTGACCATTGTCTTTTTATTTTCTGGCTTTTTCTGTTTCATATTTGTGTTTGAGATTATTTAAATATTTATTTTTAAATATAATTTAAGCCCATAAGACTTTATTTAGCGAATATAAATTAAAACTTAAGAATAGAAAATCGATATAAAAGTTGAAACATTGAAAAAAATTATGGTGGCAGAGCCGCATTGTCAATGTGTTGCTAGATAAAATCTTCGATTGAATCTTAGACGTCATAATTAGACGAGATACAAAACTGTTGATCCTATGATATTTAAATATTTTGTGATTTAACACTAACCTTCGCGAAGAAATGCATGATGGTTTGCTATTTAGCGAATATTTAAAGAAATTTTATTTGAAAACAACACTGGGTATCTGAAAGAAAAAAAAACAAAACAAATAGACAGAGAAGGATTAATTTTCATTGGAGTAATAATTCGTTTGCACTTTGATTCAATTTATTTCCGAGATTTATAAGACAATCAATCTCACCACTTTTGTGGCGTTCAAAGCCAAACAAACTCCGGCGCAACAACTTGTGCCTAATTCAAGGGGACGGCTAAATATTGAGGCTGAAACGTAGAAAACACTACCTTCAAAAATAGAACCCTACAATCCTTAAAGCAAATAAAACTTGCAGAGTGGATTTCAAAGAAAGGAAATCTTTTTGAGATGTCTCTTGAAATATCATTGTGCGGAGGTAATAAAAACATGGACGGGGCGAACTAAGTCAAATGCGTATACAAAAATATTTGAAAGGCAAGGTTTTCCATTAAATTTACCTGAGCAATTAGAAATTAACAAAAAAAAACATTTTGTTTTTATTTATTTTTTACAGTGAATACTGCACAAGAGTCCCAACCGTCTAGAGCCAGTGAGATTTTGGCATCCCCAATTGGGGTATGTTGTGAGGCTAAAGGTACTGGTGAGGGGAAGGAGATGGGGAAGAGGAAGGTTTGGAGGTACCTGGTTATTCAGATCTGGTCACCAAACACGGCTAAGCCATTTCAAGCAACGTTTCGATTCTGAATGGTGGTCTATCATCAGGGCGATACTTAGAGTACCTAGCACTCTGGAACGTGCCGCAAATATACTTTTGATTATTTTATGTCATGTCACAAACTAATTAAATAAAAGTTATTAGCGCAGGCCGGGTTTGAACCGTAGTCGAGCGTCTTACCACTCGACCATGGAGGTCGTCAAATGAGTCAAATATAACATAAATTAATAATCGAACAAAAATGATCTCACCTCCACTTCTTATATGTTCAAAAAATAAAAAATACCAAATGATAATGAAACGTTTAAAATTATATTTTTTTTTTAAATAATTCACTAAGAAATCAGGTAACATTGATAAGTAGATTCTGAACCTGGAAAGAAACAGAAGCCTGTGTTGGCGACCTCGCGTGAAATTATCATAGACAAAGAATCCTATTTCAGCCAGGATTTCAGGTATTAATAACACACCGTTCAAGATTTTAAGAGCTAAAAGTAGTAATGCCATATCCCTCCTCGAACAAATGCTGTAAATACGCAGCATTCCCGAGATAAATGCTGTTGGTAAATGCCATGGGTAAAAACTGAACTCTCTCATGTATGGTAGAGGAATCGTAAAAATATATTTTGAATTTTCTTGACCATTATTACATAGGCGGTATCCTCTGGCCTTCACACCCGAGATCCACTCTCGAGAGAAAGATCCAAAAATAAATTGGTTGGGCCATGCAAAACAATGTTTTCCGATGGACGAAGTATCAATGTTTGAAGAGCTATTATTGAAAAGATTTTAAAATATGTCGGTAGATAGAAGACAGTCAACTATTAAGATAAGCTTGTAGGATAAAGGAAAGCCTTAACATATGTGGTTGGTGATGGTGTGAAGGCTAAACCCGTATTCTCTAGTGTGAGTGACTAGAAGGAGACAGCAAAACACCCGCGGTAGCAGACACCTTTTCTAGAGAACAGAACAATAATATACCAGGAGGGATAGCTATGCGAAACAGTGTTGTCAGGATTGTTGATTTTTTCCTGATTCGAGCGTGGCTGAGTATTTCATGGACACACTTTTTTTACAACCATTAATAGTACATGTCAATATAATGTTTAGTTTATTTTTAAAACCACTTTTTGACAGAATTGTTTTCAACAAAAATAAAACACATAATCTCAAAAACCATTGAGTTATGTCACATAACAAAACGTAGTGGGTGGAGTCGCCGGAGACGCAGAAGACGGAAAACACGCTTACACACCTAAAAGTTGTGCGATATTATGTGAAAACTTACCTTGTCTCTTTCTCTCTCGTGGTTTACGACGTAAAAACTCGGAGAAAGTGATTTATTGTAACTATGTATAAGTTGGGTAAAAATATTTAGCTCTCTCTCTCCACTTAAATACTTATTCCAAGCAGCTAGCACTCTCAAAGGTTATAGCGCTAATGACGACAAACATTTGTTTCAAAATAAGCACGCTATCTTCAGTGAAAGCTTTTAGTAATAGCCCCAATTGTTTTTCACTGGTCTGCGTTATATTTGTTTCCCGAGAGGGTTATTTGTTTTGAATCCCTATTCGTCTTTTGCCTTTGGTTAAATGTAAAATACAAGAATCGGCGATGTACATATACATTACGTAAGTTAAACTTGACGCTACCAGACGTGATCATTTGAGTATTAAAAATAAAAATACGACCAACGAATCATCATAGACTAAAACAAGAACAGACTTGAACTAAAGAAAATCATTCATCCCATTATGCTAAGCTGTTGATAAGTAAGTGGTGTCAAGTAGATCCGGATGCATATTTAAAAAACTGCCAATATCATATCGACGTGGACTAAGAATATAATATATGGAGAGAGCTAAATATTTTTATCCAACCTATACAAATTTATGGTAAATCACTTTCTCCGGGTTTTCACGACATAAACCGTGAGATAGAAAGAGACAAGACAAGTTGTCACATAGTATTGCACCACTTTTAGGTATGTAAGTACGTTTTTCGTCTCCCGCGTATCCGGCGCTCCACCCACGTTGATAACAATACTTTGAAAAAGTGGGTATACAAATAATCAAAACATTATTTATTTACCTATTTAACAAAGATCTCATAAAAAAAGTTGTTCACCAAATACATTAAGAGATGAATGATGAAAAAATATTGTAGATACATGCACAGTGTAAAAAAGAAACCAAAATTAATGTACATCTCACATATAGATTTAGTATTATATATCCGAAGGAGTTATATGAGTACAAACTGAAGAAATGTGACGCATTATATATGATATAATAACGCAAATAATGTTACCATTGAAAAACAAAAAGATAAGATATAAGAGAGGTTCATTCTTGTACACATGTTATGAGATAATCATTGAATTGGCAAGTGTAAAAATGAGTGTAAAAAATATTTTATCAAAGATTATGTAGATCGTTATGTACCTAACGGTCACCCTTGTACGTACATCTAGAGATAATGACAGAACTCTAAATATATGCATCTAAATACATCTAAGTTAGATGCAGCTTCATTGAATAGTTACATCGCTATTATATTATGTCAACATGTGCTATGAATGAATGTAAAAAGGTGTGTCCATGAATACCCTAGCCACGCCTGAGTCAGGAAAAAATCAACAATCCTGACTACACGGTTTCGCAAAACTATCCCTTCTGTATATTATTGCTCTGAGGTTCAGAAGCATTATGAAAGCATTTTATCAGAATTCGAGGTAGGTACCGGACATTATAAAACATCACAATCCCCAAACTGAGATGAGTATATTGTTACTCTATATTATGTCTATGGGTTGATTACTCCACATTGTCTCTGCTTCCTATCACTTCCTGTCACGTAAACCCACTGTCAACCTTAAAGGTCTAATAAATAACATTGCATCATTTTAAACGTCGTTCTTAATTATCAAAACCTTAGAGCAATAATATACAAGAGGTAACGCTGTAGATCGATCTGTAGTCAGTTTTTACTAGGTTTTACTGACTCGGTTGGACCTGGGCGTGGCTAAGACTAGGGTTACCGTATTTATACATCCATTCATAGCACATGTCGACACAATGTTTTTGTTTATTCGTATGACCACTTTTTTACAGTATTCTTATAAAAAAAAGTACCATATAACCTAAAAAACTATTGAGTTATGTTCAGTTTAGTTGCACATCAAAGTGTGTGGGTGGAGTCCCGAGAGACGAACGAGTCAAAGAACATGGTTACAATACTTTGAAGCGGTGTGAGATTTTGCCAAAATTTTGTCTTCTCTTTATCTCTCACGGTATACGACGTAAAAATTGCTTAGGTTGGGTAAAACAAATTAGCTCCATAGATATTCTTATTCCGAGATCACAACAATATAACACGGTATTAGGTGTGCGGTGTATATCGTCTCCGAAAAGGAAAAAAGGGCTGAAGCGCCATTTCGGGAAGTTTACAACAGAGCACTATTAAGTTTTTTTAAAGTTGACTCAGGTAAGTAACTCAATGCTCACACTGAGATACCTGAAGTGACAAAAAGCTAAAAACAAGTCCCAAACTTGTGTCGCTCGAGTCAAACCTTCTCTCAAATGGTGAATATATTTCAGATGGCTGAAGGGCCACAAAAAATATTCAAAATCGAACGAGAGTCAAAGCATTCGATCCAGAAAAAAACTGGTCAAAACTACATATTTGACTCATTTTTGACTAAAGTGTCGCTTAAACTCTTTTGCCTTTCCAGCGACGATGTATATTGGATCGTATATCGGCTTACGATTGACCGTTGGAAATCCAATACCATCGTATAGACGTCCTTGGTAGGGACATTAAAGAAAAGGTCACCCACAGATGAGATTGGCCAACGCTTGAAAAGAACTCCCCGTTTCGGAGAGTCAAGAGCCACCAACAGTCGGCAAAATAGGAAATTTGAGGAAAATCGGGGATTTACGTCTAAAAATGGACACCAGAAGGCATATAGGGCATTGACGGCCTCCATGGTCGAGTGGTAAGACGCTCAACTACGAATCCAAAGGTCGCGGGATCAAACCCGGCATGTTCCAATAACTTTTGTTTAATTAATATGTGTCATAACACATTTAATTCATTTAAAAATAATAAAAAGTATATTTGCGGCACGTTCCAGAGTAGTAGATACTCTAAGTATCGCCCTGGTGAAAGACCACCATTCAGAATCGAAACATTGCTTGAAATGGCTTTAGCCGTGTTTGGTGACTAGATCTGAATAGCCAGGTACTTCCCGACTTTTCTCTTCCCAATCTCGTTCCCTTCCCCATTACCTTCAGCCTCATAACATACCCTTTTTGGGGATGCCATTGTCTCACTGGCTCTATACGGTTGGGAACAGTTGAGACTGTTGTGCGGTGTTCATATAAAAAAACATTTATTAAAAAAATTTAAAAAATATATTTAAATATAGAAAAATCAGGTTATTTTGATATCATGGCAAATAAAGTGTATAAAAATAGAAATAAAATATAATCGTTAAATTTTGAGTGAGAGCCGCCGAAGTAGTGCATTTTATGAACTTGATGAATTTACTAACGGCTATTGTTCCCAATCGAACTTAGCATCTGTTTAGTCGAAACTTTGCCTAAATCATGCTCATCTGATAGTATTAATACGCTAAACCGTCTTCTGTACATGATTCGTGGGAATGCCGCGTGGGGCGCTAATGTCTGAAAAAACAATACTGGTAATTATCGATCACACGTAAAAAAAGTTTGAAATTTTATTCTGATTACGCAACTTTGCGATTTACTCACCATGTCCCTTTTGACGTGTGTATCGAGACTAAACTAGTATTCATAATTACGCCCCTTCCAATGCAACATCCACTCAACTTACGCCAACCCGGAAAATTAAATTAGAAAAACCAAACGGCTGGATTAAGGTCTGCTAACCGATGGAGAAGTTTGATAAACTGTCAACAGAGTGAAAAGGTGACATTTCTCTGACGTTTGTATAATTCTTAATTAAAATAACTAATACAAAAATTACATTTTTCTCATTTATCATCATTGTACATTACAAACGATAAATTTTTTTTTTCCCACGCAGAGTTATAAAATATTTGTAGAAACATATAACTTGTTTTTTTAACTAATCGTATTGAATTTATATTGACTAGGACTTTGCTGGTTTTTGAACACAACATCATTAGGCTTAGAATTGAGAAACTTATTTCTCTGCGTAATACCATGACTTAATTGGCATGTGATGTACTTTTTTCTTTTTTTTATAGTGAATACCGCACTAGAGCGAGTGGAACTATGGTATGCCCAATTGGGATATATTATGAGGCTGAATGTAGTAGGGAGGAGAATGAGATGGAGAAGAGGAAGGTTGGGATGTACCTGGCCAATCAAATCTGGTCTCTCAGAAGGTAGGCGTACTGTACAGGGCCCGCAGATACTTCAATAGTACACAACCGCTTACCTTGTATAAATCGCAAGTACGCCCCACTATTGAATTTGGCAGCCTCCTCTGGTCTGGAGTCCCTGAATACCTGAAAAAACCCTTAATCTGTGCAGAAACGGGTGGTCCGCTTAATAGATCTTTGGAGCACAGGTGTCAGGTGAGAATGCTGTCCATGTTCTACAGGTATTTCAATGGAAGATGCTCCGAGAAGCTTTAGTCATTGATCCCTTCAGCAGCGGTGCATAGTCGAGAAACTCGCCAAACACGCGCTTAGCATTTGTACACGGTTGACATTCAATACATGAGAATGGGACGCTTTTACGACTCGATGTTATTTTTAACAGCTGCGCTATGGAACGATTTGCCTGCCTCTGTGTTTCCTCCCTCCTTCAACAAGGGCCTCTTCAAGAACCAAGTTAACAACTTCCTTTTATCAAAAAGACTCTCCACACAGCTTCCCCAAAGATGACATAGGCCCCAAGGGGAATTATTTCCCTCAAGGCCTCCTGTGTGGAGTTATTGTAAACGAAAAAAAAAGGTCACCAAACACGGCTAAAGCCATTTCAAGCAACGTTTCGATTCTGAATGGTGGTTTCTTCGCCAGGGCGATACTTCGAGTATCTACCACTGTGTAGCGTGCCGCAAATATACTACATATTATAGTATATGAATTGAATTTGCTTTAACACATATGAATTAAATTAAAGTTATTTCCGCACGCCGGGTTTAAACCTGCGACCTGTGGATTTGCAGTCGAGCGTCTTACCACTCGACCGATGAGGCCGTATCACATACGGTATGTAAAAAGAATTAAACAAAAAAGAGTATTTATATACTTATTTATACAAAAATTGCTAAATATTAGCAAAACACAAGCCCTTAATCTCACTGGGGTAGTCCTTTGTCGAGATTAGCGGCTTTAGCGATATAGGTTGAAACTTTTTTTTTTTGCGGTGATAACATACTTGCATTAATTTCATAAAATACAGTTTTAATCTAATAAAACAATAAATGTAAATCTTACATATCTTTGTAATTTCGCCGAAGTTGCAGATCGCGATAGTTTGATCGATAGCAAATAATAACCAAGGAAATGATATAAAAATGAATTATTACCGAAAATAATAATCCCCCATTCAGATAAGATTTAGGTTACGATCTTTTGTCTGAAACTTTTTCTGGTAGCATGCCAAAATAAATCTGTTTGAGATAACTAGGCCTGCGGAGTTTTATCTACTATCTTTTATCTACGAATCGAAGGAAATGCTGATTTAGTTGAAAAAGTCTCTCACTAGACGCATTTAGCAAATGCGGAACTCGCGGATCGTGAAATGTTCGTTTCCGATTCTTAACGATACGTCGCTTGGAGTGTACAACTATATATTAACGGATTAAGAAAGGGGCTATACATGCTGGCCTCAAAGAGGCTCAGATTAAAAAGAGGAACAAAGACGAATGCCGGTTGCTCATTTCACAAGACGGCCTGCACGGTCGAGTGGCAAGACGCTCCACTACGAATCCAGAGGTCGCGGGTTCGAACCCGGCGTGCGCAAATAAATTTTATTTCATCGATATGTGTCATCACACATTTGAATCATATAAAATAAAATATAGTATATTTGCGGCACGTTCCAGAGTGGTAGATACTCTAAGTATCGCCCTGGTGAAAGACCACCATTCAGAATTGAAACGTTGCTTGAAATGACTTTAACCGTGTTTGGTGACCAGATCTGAATGTCCAGGTACATCCCAACCTTCCTCTTCCTCATCTCCTTCTCCTCCCCAGTACCTTCAGCCTCACAACATACCCCAATTGGGGATGCCATAGTCCCACTGGCTCTAGACGGTTGGGAGCAGTTGAGACTCTTGTGAGGTATTCACTGTAAAAATAAATAAATATATAAATATGAAATTGTTGCATTAATGGAGGACTTGCAGAGGATTGAACTCGCGACTTCTAAGTGTGAAGTAGACGCGTTGAACCATTCGGGTATAAACCATCTCTAATACGGCGTATTATATAGGAGATGAGGAAGGGGAAGGTTGGGAAGTACCTGGCTATTCAGATCTGGTCACCAAACACGACTAAAGCCATTTCAAGCAACGTTTCAATTCTGAATGGTGGTCTTTCACCAGGGCGATACTTAGAGTATCTACCACTCTGGAACGTGCCGCAAATATACTTTATATTTGCGGCATCTTTTTATATCAATTAAATGTGTTATGACATATATTAATTAAATAATGAATATTTGCGCACGCCGGGTTCGAACCCGCGACCTCTTACGCGACGTCGAACGTCTTACCACTCGACCATGCAGGCCGTTTATGACGAGAAAGAAAATTCGAACATTTCTAGGTTAGTCTCAAAGCTGGAAATGGTTGTCGTTCTTCAAAGAAAAAGGCATTCTTCGATATGTGAAAAATATTTTAATTAAATTTATACCAATATTACCCCATCGACCTGATCAACTGATAGGATGAAATATATCCCTGTAAAAAATATTCGTCCCTTGTGGGAGGAATCTAACAAATTTGAATCACATATCGACGCTGGAAAGGCAAAAGGGCTTAAGCGACACTTAAAAATAAATTGAGTTAAATATGCAGTTTTTATAAATATTTTTTCTGCATCTGATTTTTGTCTGATTCTGAAGACTTTTGTGACGCTTCAGCCATCTAAAATATATTTTCCATTTGGGAAAAGGCTCGACTCAAGCGACACAAGTTTGGGATTTTTTTTAACATGCTGTCACTTTAGGTAACTCAGTGAGAGCATTTAGTTACTTGAGTTAACTTTGTTTTTCAAAATCCAACCAGGTACTAAATACTAAAACAAAAAAAAACTTTAAAGTGCTCTGGTGTAAACTCCTTTTTGCCTTTCCGGCTACGATATTATATAGTTCCAAGCTTCGTAGGGCTAAAAGGAATAAATTATCTTTAGAATATGGAATGAAAGACCGTTAACCTATTTTGCTTGAAGGAAGTAACTTTCGCTTTTGACGGCCTCCGTGGTCGAGTGGTTAAAACACTCGACTACAAATCCAACCGAAACAATTAATCTAATTTGTTATTTACGTTGTGATAATATGAAAAGTGATGATTGATTCTATGGCCGTAAGTGCTTCGCTCTGAAATTCACATATTAATAAATATTCTCAGACGAGTGTCCAAATGAATCTCATCCTCGCAGACAGATGGGCTGCTCGTGATTAACTAATTGCTATTTGCTACGTCTTTTCAAAATATCCAATTGCAAAGAGAGTGAATAATAGGTATCAACATCGAAAACAGATGAAAACTTCAGTAAAAATAGTTACCGGATGCAAACGAAAGAGCTTTAAAGCTTTCGTTTTTAAAGTGAATACCGCAAAAGAGTCCCAACCGTCTGGAGCCAGTGAGACTATCGCATCAAAAGTACAAAAAATCTGAGGCAAAAATGCACATTATCGATCCCGATATGTAAAAAAACAATAGGTCAACAAAGTTACAAATATCTTGGAATATTTTTTTTAATAGTTTAGCGGAAAAAATAAGATTGATTAATAATGATCTCAAAGAATTCAAAATACAATTAAAAAAAACTACACTGAAAACTGAAAATAAATATTTTGGTAAATCCTTTAAAATAGTTTATTAGTAACTAAATAAATAACGCACCCTCATACACAAAAACACAGTTTTTTTTATGAGGGTACATCTTTATAATGAAAATTTGGATTAAGAAAATATTGTATATTAATATAACACCATACATTATAATGTATTATATTCAATAAAAAAATAAAATATTGATAGGTTTTTATCAAATGTATTTTTCCTGAAAAATATAAATGCTTTTTTTTTTTAAATAATTTAATTGAATTAAATTTAATATTATTATTATTGAGTTCTGCTATTTTCGGTTTTTTACTTTTAGTGACAGCTGTTTCAGCGTTTAAGGCCATTGTTAGACAGTTTGACAATGGCCTTAAACGCCGAAACAGCTGTCACTAAAAAATACTGAAAATAGCAGAACTCAATAATAATAATATTAAATTTAATTCAATTAAATTATATAAAAATTACAATGGAGTTCTACAAATTGAACACAAAAACTAGAAATATAAATGCTGTTTCGATAATTATAAATATATTTTCGTAGAAAGCAATAACTTTGTGGTTTGACATATTTAAAGAAATGAAAAAAATAACTTTGTACAGGACCACGAATAATATTTTTTTTTTGACCGACCGGTTTCGCTTAGCCTAAGCATCATCAGGGTACAAAATTAAACTAAAAAAAAATACATAGTGTGCGGTTATATATACATACAGAGGGAGAACAATTTGCAAAATAAAATAATAAAACAATAGAATAACATTTAAATTATAAAAAAATAATTAGTTACGAGTATAATTCAAATGTTATTCTATTGTTTTCTCATTGTTCTGTAATTTTATTTTATAATTTGTTCTCCCTCTGTGTGTATATATAAGCACAAACTTTTTTTATTTTCTGTTTAGTTTAATTTTGTACTCTGATGATGTTTATGCTAAGCGAAACCAGTCGGTCATAAAAAATAAAATAATATTCGAAGTCTTGTACAAAGTTATTTTTTCATTTTTTTAAATATATTAATAGTCACAGGAATTGATTTCTATCGAATCCTTCGCCTTTCATAAGGTATTTTTAACGAAACAATCTATTCATGGCAGATTCCTATTTTGGTTGCTTTGATTAAAGTTTTTGTTAAACATTACTTTGTAATTGAAAATTAATTAATCCATCGTAACGATCTGAACTGGTTTTAATTTATATTTCTTAGAGCTTTGTGTTGTCTAACTTCATTCCTCAGAACGACGCCCAAATAATATCCATCTCGACTGCCGCTTTATAGGTCACCTTGCTTTAATGACCTCGACTTCTTCTTCCATAATCTTCCTCCCTCTCCCCAGGGCCGCTCTCAGTATTGGTTCAAATGGTTCACAGAAACAGCGCGCAATATAAAGAAAGTCAAGTGAAGCTGAGAAAGCATTTCCGAATTAATTGAAATCCCTGGATAATTGTTAGTTCGTAGCGATAAATTGGCGCAAATGTATTTCCACATAGCGAATAAAGCCGAAAAGCGCCATAGCGCTGCCAAGTTGTCGTGACAAAAGTGCCAACGACGCGACAGCGCTTCACACTTCAATGTACGTTCGACTCGCGGTAGTGATAGTTGGGTGCGTGGAGCTCGTATTTTTTTTGTTTGATCACGTTTCATTGTATTCAGACATATTCAAATTGATTAATTAGATTTAATATTAGAGTACATAGAGTGGTACCTATCCAAGGCAGTGTAGTCAGTTTTTGATGATTTTTGCCGGACTCGGCAGACCTGGGCATGGCTAGCACTAAGACTTAATGGTTTTGTTTATTCGTATAACTACTTTTTCACAGTATTGCTATCAACAAAAATATAGCATATAACCTTAAATCCGTTTAGTTGTGTCGAGTTTAGTCGCACACGAAAACATGTGGGCGGAGTCCCCGGAGACGCGGGAGAGCACGACCATCCTTACAGTACATAAAAGCGGTGTGTTATTTTTGTTGTCTCTTTCTGTCTCATAATTTACGACGTAAAAACCCGGAGAAAGTGATTTATCGCAAGTTTGTATGGGTTGGGTAAAAAGAATTAGTTCTCATTCCATATATTGTTTAAAATCATCAACGCCGAGGATAAATTTTAGCTTGGGAAAAATGACCAGGGCGTAATTTACGGCGATGCGTGGTATGCAGCAATAAGGATGGCAGCGCAGTAAAGAGATCCTATTTTATTTGCCTACAGTGTCAAAAGGGACTGCATGGAGGTTGTGTGGGAAAAAAATTGTGGCAAGCTTAATTTTCTTTTTGTTTTCTTTTATTCTTTGGTTTTTATTTTCAACTAACTATTGTATTCTATTTTTATGTTATATTATCGTAATTTAAAGCTTGTTGAAAACAATTTTGAAAGAATTTTGTAAATCGGTTAATATTTGGAGAAAAAAAATCTAACAGTAGTAAATGACACAAAAGCATAATAACAGACAAAATTTCCTTAGTTTTTCCGATTCTTGGTGATTCTCACTCATCTGAAGTCAGTAGTTTTTTGTTAGGTCACCAGTAAATCTCATCTGTGGGTGGCATCTGTTTCTATTTCTCGATCAACCAAGCCATCCGATGATGATCCAATGACAGTGGAATTATTCCATCCTCAATACTCGTAGTGTTATGAGGCTGATGGACGACGAATGGGTTATGGGAAAAGTTGACCTTGGAAAAGAAGACCTTGAAGTGAGAATATATATGGACAGAGAGCTAAATATTTTTACCCAACCACTTTCAATTAAAAAGAAATCACGTTCTCCGAGTTTTTACGTCGTATACCATGAGAGAGAAAGAGTCAAGAAAAGTCACCCCATAATATTATAGCACTTCTAAATATGTAGGGATGTTCTCCGTCCGCGCTAACTTCACATCATCGAGTCGCATATCTCACGTCAACGGATGTTGAGGTTATTTCCAATATTTGTGTTGATTAAAAAACTTGCAGTGGTTGTACAAATAAATCAAACATGATGATGATATGTGATATGCGTGAATGTTCAAATAAGATCAAAAAAAGGTTATTAAACATCACTTTTCAGAGGTATTTTAGAGGAATTTCAACAGCCTTAAATATTTTCGACCGAACTTTAGAATTTTCACATTTTAATGATATAAAGACATAAAATCAACAAAAATCTTCCATCATTATTTAGGCAAACCTTCTATTATTAGTGTTTATGTGATATTTTGTCTTTATAAATCGTTTAAATGGTGTATTGATTTTATTTTGTTGAATTTGTTCAAATATATTTATGAAAAATGTCAGAATTCCATGTGGGCGGTAACTAAAAGGCCATCCAACATCCTTTAACATATATTTATCTCTTTCCACCGAGTCAACAATACTGACTACCCTATTTCCCAGAGGTACCTCTCAATATATTCTTACTCCAAGATATAGTGCGTATAAAGTTCTAGGTTCGGTTCTGCACCTCCCTTTATTATAAAGATATAAACTAACAATATCGGAGACTCAAACCATAAAACATCTTGCCAATTACCCACCCTTCCCTGCACGCTTCGATGCGTTTAGTTCATCGATTCTCAATCAGCGTTCTCTGCCGACAATAGTGAGCTAATGCCATCTCTGAATCTTTTTTATAATTAATTTTGATGTTCTCTCTCATTAAATGTTTACGCCATTAAAAATACGATCTTGATAAATTGGGAGATTGAAACTTTAAAAAATATCTTCTGAGAACCAAATTGAAAATACCTAATTGGCATATTTGGAAGTTGAGATAATATAGAAAATAACAATAATTCTCAACGGTATTATGAGTCCCGACCCAATAGCAAAAATTGCGGTACCTTTTAAAATCAATCAAATACAGTAACTATAGGGACAAATCAAATACTTGAATCGGGTCATGTGAAGAGTCAGAATAACAGAAGAGTATGTATGAGACGATGTATGAATGTAAAATAAAGCAAGGAGTGTGTGCCAAGACAGAGTTATATGGCGGTCCGTCATCTCTGCCTACCCCTGCGGAGAAACGGCGTGATAGTTAGTTAGGTAGTTTATAAGGACACTATTTTCATTAGAACCGAAAACTTCATAACTTTTACCATTATGGCTTTTATACTTATGGTGACTTTAGGTTTAAGTGTTTTTTAATTGTTTTTCTATTTATATATTTTAATAGTGAATACCGCACCAGAGTCCCAACTGTTCTCAACCGCCTAGAGTCAGTGAGACTATGGCATCCCCAATCGGGGCATATTGCGAGGCTGAAGGTATTGGGAAGGAGAAGGAGATGGGGAAGAGGAAGATTGAGTAGTACTTAAGCAATTCCATCAAGCAACGTTTCGATTGGCAATACTTAGAGTATCTACCACTCCGGAACGGGCTGCAAATATACAGTATATTATTTTATGTGTATTAAATGTAAAATAAAACATTTTAATTCAATTGAATTTATTTGCACACGCCGGAATTTGAACCCTGACCTCTGTATTTACAGTCGAGCGTCTTAACCTCTCGACCTCGGAGGCCGCCAACAATACACTTTGTTCAATATTGCATTAATATTTCCGTGATTCTGTTTATTTGGTGACATACGCATATACAAGAAGCTCTGAGGCACTCAGCAGTACCGCCGCCTATTCAATCGTGGACTCCATTGCGTAGTAATGTACGGAATTGGCGATTCAGTAAGTCTCGGGCTCGATTTTTGAAGAGTGTAAAAAAATATGTACATGATACAAAAACAAAATCGCTTGTTTGAAATTTTTTCAAACTAAAATACAGTTAAATAAATTTAAAAATAACTTTGTATAAGACAAGAATATTATTAGCGTAACCGGTGAGTCATAAAAATAAAAATAGTATCGGTGGTCTTGGTTATTTTTTTAAAAATCTTTAAATATATTAAACCACAAAGTGATTGCTTTCTACGAAAATATAAAATATAGATTTATAGAAACTCCAGAAAAGCCGGATAATTACTTCTAGTTTCATCTAAAAAAAAAATTACCCCTAATAATGTATGTACTCCGTATTTCAATATACAGCAGCCTGCTAGAAGCGGAATCCACAAAAGCCAGCTTTAATAATTTGGATAAATTCAGTGTCCAGTATACAATAGCAATGAACACAAAACACTCGAACAATGCTAATATAATTATGTTGGTGTACCTTCGCACCACTGGGCAGTTGCAACTCGAAAACCAAAACTATTTTTCTGGACACCGCCACAAAAAGTATCCACAGAAGCGAGGCAAGCAATCCACAAAGATGCGGTGCTAATTTCTGACAGTTCATATGGTTATAGACTACAGTTCCTCGTGTCTAGGATGAACCAAGTATGCAGAATGAGTAAATGATGAATGTAAGCACGTCCAAAGTCATGAGGTTTGAAAGAAAGAGAACGAGAATAGCGTGCAATATAGTTATGAATGACGAATACTTGAAGCAAGTGGATGAGTGTGTGTATTTATGTAATATGTTTACGAGAGATGAAAAGCCTGATAAGGAATATCCTTTACGATATATTTATGGCAAGAAGGGTGAATGCAGGAAACTCCATTAATGGAGAACTGAACGCTGTTGGCGCAAATAAGAAATTGTCCAAAGAAGCGAAACTAGCAGTCCACAATGGACTGCTTATAAGAACCCTGATGTATAGCAGTGAGGCATGTAACTGTGCAGAGGAAGGATGAAAATAGACTGATTTCTGTAGATATTAAATCCCTGAGGCGTATGTGCGGTGAAACCATGTATGACCGAATTATAAATGTGGATATCCGTAAAGAATGCAAGGTAATTCAAGGGTAATAAATAGGATTAGAGTGCTCATACCAACTCTGATGTATGGTAGTGAGGCATGGAACTGGCAGAGGAAGGATGAAAGTAGACTGAATACTGTACAAATTAAATACCTGAGGGGTATGTGTTGTAAAACTAAAATTCACCCTCTTACAGATGTGGAGATCCGGAAAGAATGCAATGCTGATGTAAGCGTAATGAATTAGATTTAAAAAGTGACACTTAGGTGGTTTGCACAATTATGCATACCGACCGGTTAGTAGCTGAGTGGACAAACGCGTCGGATTCTCATCCGGAGGTCGTGGGTTCAATTCCTCTGTTACCTAGGTCTTCCATCGTTGCACAAGCAAATTTTTATGATGGTAGTAGGAGTTTTAAAAATATTGTTATTCGTGACCCGGGAATGTTTATTTTCTTTATTGAAAAAAAATAAAAGAGCGGATAAAAGAAGAAAGGAATGTAAGATGAACATATGACGAGGGAGTGAATGGTTAAATGGCGTGATGGTTAGTTAGTTATTTACAATTATTGTGGAATTTTCAGGCGTCATTTTTTTTTTATTGTCAATACTGCACAAGTGTTTCAACTGCTTCCAATAGTCTAGAGCCAGTGAGACAATGGGATCCCCAATTGGGGTATGTTGTGAGGATGAATGAAGTGGGGAGGGAAATGAAATGGGGAAGAGGAAAGTTGAGAAGTACCTGACTATTCAGATCTTACCAAGCCATTTCAAGCAACGTTTCGATTTTGAAAGATGGTATTTCACCAGGGTAATACTGAGAGTTTCTACCACTCTGTTGAGGAGATCTTGAAGATAACAAGTCCCTTCATTTCTGTGAGATAGTAAAATTTCATTGGACCATCCAAGAAGATGCCTACAAAAATAGGAAATATTAGGCAAGCTCCACAACTTCAAAGAAATATAAATTACATAGGAGTAGCAAATAATTATGCAAGCAATTATTCTTACTATAGTCACGAGTCCGCACCGCAAAAGCTTCGCTGCAAAAAGCTCCACTGCAAAAAGCTCCGCTGCAAAAATAAATAACATATTCTAACCCATTTCGCACAGCCAGTGCTAACAAAGGTCTGCAGGTTATGTTCCGCGGATATGGCGCGATCGGCGACCGTGTGTGAATTTTACACCGCTAACCCGGAAAGCTACAAGGTGTGAACAACCCTTTATTCTTCGTGCTAGCCTTGTAAAACTGGAAAACTGGGACAATTCTGACAACGACCAAAGCTCAATTTAGTGAGAAGGATTGTTGTTCACGGGATAAGAAATAAGTTTATGAAAGTAGAGAATCCATTAAACGTGATGACATTGATTTCACGTAATACTAAGATCACAACGCAATTTCGGAGTGTTCGGTCCTACAGCCTGGAATGGACTACCACATGATCTGAGAGTAATAAAAGACTCGACAGAGTTCAGAGCCAAACTCAAAACCCATTTGTTCAGAACATCATATCCATAATCAAGATGTGTAACAAGCCCAATAGAATTTCTGTTCAAACCAAGAAAAACTTTTCAGCTCTCATTCCTTAAATTCATTAGAGGATTTTCATCATTATCTGTTCCTTACTACGAAATATTTTGAAATACCTTTATTACGCCGTATTTAAAATTTTCTCTCACGCCCTAAAAATAAAAAAATAAAAAAATAAAAATATAAAAAATCAGCCAAATTTTAAGTAATTATGATAAAGTGATTGTGTCCTGCCAGGTTAGTATGTTTCTGTATATTTATATAAACTAGAAATTAATATAAAATAGGAATTAATATTAACTAGACATTAAGATTTGTACAGCGCCCTTGAGGTGATTTTTTTACAAAAACGGCGCTTTACAAATTATCAACATATTATTATTATTAACTGCGTATTTTAGAGTAATGCAATTTTATAGGTATGGAGTGGGGGGGGGGGTTATTGTGATATTTAGGGATAAAATAACTGGAAGCGACTCATCGCCACTCACTTCTGACTTAAAAGCACCATCACTGCGGCATTCCAACGAAAAACTACCCATTACTCCCAAATATTCACAATTTTTAAAATATTTTCATTTTACAAAATAAGGTTGCTCGTAGAAATAATGTCGTCGATTCCAGTGACTGCCAAGTCACTGGGACAAAGTAACCGGGACAAGAATATCGACAATCTCGATGTCATTGACTAGATACTAGATAAAAGGCTAGGAGCATTTTAGTTAGCAATTTGAAAAGTTAAAAAGGCATCAAAATTCTTACGAACGTCTCACTTTTGCAATACATGGATAGCGAAATTTAAAAAATGTTGTGCTGGTCTAATGTTAATAACCAACAGAACCAAATCTAACCAGTTCAACGGGTAGAAATACTTTAAATAATGAAAGTTCCATCAAGAATAATTAGTGCTTTCAAAGAACGTTTTACTTGACAGCCTAATTGAGAGCGGCAACATTTTGTTTTATGGCAGCTTTATGTTAACCTCATAAGCTCATGCAAGGAACTACCTGTATCAGCGATCGCATGCTTGTTAAAAGTTTTGCTACAACTCGTGGTTATTTTTTCAAAAGTGAGTCGAAAGTGAAAAGTATCCAATTTGGCAATATGTTACTTACTGATTATCAAAACTAACAAGTACCATCGATGTTAAAGTCACTGTTTTTTTTAATTCTTTTTCCTCTGCTTACATCGGCCATGCATTATTTTCGAAAATCCCCAATATGGTCGTACATTGTTTTGCCACTCATACACCTAGAGTTGTAACATTCAATCTACTTTCGCCGTTTCTATAAATTAATACCAGTTTGTCATGTATAAGAAATTCAATAAAGAAAAATATTATTACTACTGTGTTGAAATCAGATCTCCATTATGAATTGCTAATCTCGCTTCCTTCGACATTTTTTTTTATTAGCAACCGTTGAAGTCAGTTAGGTATTTTATAAATTTCCTTCATTCACCCTTCTGCCAAATCTTTGTCGGCTTTTCTTTCGCTCACGAAACACAAACTCATACTTCCCAGAAATATTACCTACTTTAAATAAACACTAAAACCTTCACGCTACGCTTTGAAGGTCGTCACAAAACCTGCAACCCTTTTGCAGGATTATTATATAAGCTAGCTGTTTCCCGTAAAAAATCGCAGGATGTAATTTGACTTGCCAAGAAATGAGAAATCTTATTTCAACAGAATCAAAAAATAATTGTTCTTTTAATTTTAGTGAAAATCACGGGAGAGTCAAAAAGTTCCAGTCTCTTGGTGATTTTAGAATTTTTTGTTGCAAGGAGTTTAAAATTAAAACTCCGAGAAATTGTATTATTTTTACGGCTTAGAAAGCGTGTTATTACCAACGAAATTGAACGTTTTCATAACTTACGCACCCGAATGGTTTTTACTTTTAAAAAAATAGCTTCAATACAGTTTTTACAAAATTTCGTATTTAACACCTTTATTTTAATAAAAATAAACAATAAAGTTTCTTTAATCTTGACATTGACTTGACTTGCGCTACGATTTGTGTAACACATAAATCAGTTCCAAATTTGAAAATGCCAAACCCCTACGTACGCACAGGGAAATTAAATTGTTAAATAAGTTAGGTACTTTATAAGAAAGAAAGAAACTTGATATTATTGACACTCTGAACCAATACAGTTTTAAGATCAAATTTTCTTATTTTTCGTAATAGAAACATAAAGCTTTTTATTTTTAATGAAAAATTGTTCAAGTACTTGTTTCAGTAATAAATTAAGCGTTAAAAGCAAGTATTTTTACCAGCGGAAGTTCAACATAGTTTAAAAGCTTTTACAAGTTAATGTTGAGATAAGCTATCCGAAGAAAAGTCCGGCATATTTTATCCGATATGAAAGACGGTAAACTAAAATAAGAATGGAGTAAAGGTACATTCGGTATTACTCTGATATAAAAGTTTTTCGATCAAATTTAAGTATCAAAACATTAGCTGGATGCAGTGCTCACTACCAGCTCGTTTCCAGAAACCCTAGAGTAAAAAAAAAATATCTAGAAACTTGAGAATGCATTATTTTTCAAAATACGCGTTGTTTAAAAACTCGTGTTAAAGCGGAAAAATGTGATTTTTGCTGCACATTTTTATTACTGTTCAACGATTCTTTTCTTGTGTAATGACAGAGAACAAAACAAGTTTCAAATTTTCCGAAATAAAGCAATGAGAATTATATTTAGGCGAAATAGATACTCAAAAGTAACTAAAATGTTAAAGGAACAGAAATCAGACTACCGAAAAAATAATGAAACCAATGCATAAAACAGTTTACTTTACAATGGGATGAAATGTGCTGCCGGAAACCATCAAAACTATACCAATTAATAAATTTAAAATAGCCTGTAAGAACTATTTAAAATACATTAGTAATATCATGTAGTATATAAGTTATCATTATTAAGTCAAAAACAATATTAATTATAATTAGGTATTCTGTAAACATTAATGTACAAGTAACTAAAATAAAATAAATAAAACTAAAAATAAAAAGTAAACATAGAAAACCCTTATAGAAACTTTTTTCGATTTGTAAAATTTAAAAAAGAAAAAAACTTTTTTTGCAAATTTGGGGTTAGGAAACTATTGGAGCCACGTCTACGCTTTGACGCACTTTAAAATACAATAAAAAACTGATATCCCGTAACGACCCATATTTTGAATTTAATTTCAAAAATCCAACTACGGATTCGATTTACATAAAAAAAATAAACGCTGAAATCATAAAAGACAAAATCGACTTTAAATGCTTGTATCACGAGCTTTCTCACACTGTCTATACATTTTATAGCTAATGGACATAAGTTCAGCATTTAGTTATACATACAATAACATCTTTATTAAATTTTTAAAATCCTCACCTTCCTGATAAAGTACTTACCTATCATGTATTTTTCCAGACATTATTCTTTATTTGTTTTTTTTAACGTTAACTCCACACAGGAGACCTTGAGGAAAATAATTTCCCTCAGAGCCTATATCATCTTTGGGGATGCTGTGTGGAAGGTCTTTTTGAGAAGAAGAATGAGTAAATCTGGGTCTTGAAGAGACGCGTGTTGAGGGAGGGAGGAAACACAGAGGTCGGCAAATCGTTCCAAAGCCCAGCTGTTGACGATAAGAATCTGTAGAATTTCAACCGTGTACAAATGTTAGGCGCGCGTTTGGTAAGTTTCCCGACTGTCCACCGGTGCCGAAGGGATTAATGACGCAAGTTTCTCGGAATATTTCCTATTGAAATACCGGTAGAACGAGGACAACATTTCCACCCGACGTATGTGCTTTAAAGATTGCAATTCGTTTGTTAAAATTGGAGAATCTATCAAACGGATCGCCCGTTTCTGCACAGAGTCAAGGATTTTTTAAGGTATTTAGGGGCTCCAGGCCAGAGATGGTAACTTGTACAAATTTAATCTACAAGTAACTAATATAAAACTAGAAAAACTTGCGATTTGTACAAGGTCAGCAGTTCTGTACTATTTAAGTATCTGTGGGTCCTGTACAATACGCCTAACTTCTGAGAGGCTTCTTGGTAAATAGCAACATATATTTTTTCTTGGCAAGTCAAGTTTCGTAGAGATGGTCGATATTCCTGTCCTGGTTAAAAGAAACCGGTTCCTAGATGGTCACTGGAACCGTCGATATTATTTCTCCGAGGAACCGGTTCCAAATGTTCGCAAACAAAAAATATCGATATCCTTTGATCGTTCTTTTCGTGTTTTTTGGGCGAGAAACCGGTTCCAGTTCTTTTTGATTTAGAAATTTGCAACCCCCCCTCCCCATGAAAAATCATTATAGCCAAAATAACCTTTTTAGCGAGGGACCAGTTCCAGTTATTTTCATTTTCAAATCTCTACCACCTAGTA